>NQII01005967.1:49075-138986 GCA_002778355.1 Clitarchus hookeri | reverse complement strand
ACACTGACAAGAAATAAAAGATCCTTGGATAAAGCCTTTCTTACCTACTTGGAAGAAGATAATAATATAGATTTTGAAAACAAAAGGCTTAGAACAGTGGGAAATCCTATTGCTCCTAATGATGCGGTCAATTTAGAGTACTATCAGTCTAACAGAATTGACATTATTCGTTTAGTCGGGAAATACAGTTCAAAGGACAAATTATTTTACCTGGGTACTAATCAAACACAATACCTTTTTATGAGAAGTGGAAGAGTAATTGAGATAATAATGAAACCAGAGGATTATAAAGGAATTATCAAATTATACCATAATTTGAAAAGCAGCACCATACATAAACCTTTCGATGTCGCTCTTGATGATAAGATATTTTTTTAAATTCCAAAAACTTTCAGTGTACCTGAAGGCACAGTTGTGTTTTTTGAAATAGTTATGGTATATAAATACATTTAAAAAAAGAGCAGAGTCTGTTAGTTTTTAATGGAAGTTTTTCCATTAAAAGCAAAGAAAAATGCGGTAATAATCTAAGGATTTAAAAAGTCTTTAATTTTATTACGATACTTACCATTATTCAACTTACGAGTCGTGTCTATTGTAACAAAACCATATTCCTTATCCCAACATTTTGAACAAGTCTCCCTAAATTTCTCAAATGGGATATCGCCACCAACGAAATCGCTATGAATATGTTTAAGATTTGTATCATTTTGTCTGAATATGCAATGAAAATTGGCATTGTCTCTTATAAGCTGTTTAGGCACTTTTGAGTATGTCTGAGCTAAATAGAAACAGTCAATATCTTTGTGTCTACCTCGAGTAAAGAAATCTCTTACTTTGTCCTGATTTTCAAGTATGACATCATCAAAAACAACAACAGAATCATTACAACATTCATCCTCGGTAACCATTTCTTCATTTGTAGGAAAAAAGTATGCTATTGGTTCAGATATTAATTTTGCTGCTACCTCTGTATCTTCCTTTAAAGCAATATATTTAGGTTGGTTCAGACTTTTTGAACACACATATAAAGTACCAAAGTCCAACCATCCTGGGGAATATATAAAATTATCTATCATAAGAGTTGTTTTTCCGCAGTTACTTGAGCCCACTATCAAACATCTAATATTATTAGGCATTAATTCTCCATGTCGTTTTGTCAATACAGTTTTGTCTGGTATTCTTATTTTAATATCCCAGTCTACCTGTTTCATGTTTCTTGGATTATTCATTTATTTAATAGATTTTTTTTGTTGTAATAAATGAGTAAAGTATTCAAGCTAACAGATAACAAATCAGTGTTAAAGAAAAGACGGCATTATTATTTAGAGATAGAGGAGCACTCAGTGGATTTAGTTCAGTTCTATACTGCATACCTAAAACCTAACATTACCCCTGTGAAAAATANATAGAGGAGCACTCAGTGGATTTAGTTCAGTTCTATACTGCATACCTAAAACCTAACATTACCCCTGTGAAAAATAGACTATATTTTAAAAACCTGGGTGGTATGGAATTATCAGTTGAAATTCCAGTTGGCCAATATAGTTTAAAAGATCTTGTAAAAACTATAAAGACAATTCCCCCATTTGAAGTAGTTCCAATGGGTGGGGAAGAAAATAATAGCATATCCCTCGAGCTGGATAAGACAACTAACAGGGTGAAAGTAAAATGTGTGTATGATTTACAGTTTGGAAAATGGGGTTCGATAGGAGAACTTTTGGGTTTCACAGAAAATAAAATCCTGAAATCAAACGAGTTCCATTTTGGAAATACAATTCCAAATTTGTTCCCTTTGAAACAATAAATATACACTGTAATATAGCTAATGGGATGATATTAAAACATGATGAATATAACCACAGAGAAACTAGCATAATTGCTACATTTAAACCAAGGACGACATTTGGATTTGGTGATACTATATTTTACGAGCCAGCCTACCCATTGTTTTTTCCCGTGCAAACAGCTCAAGTAAAGGAAATAATAGTTGAAATTAAGGATGACAAAGGTAAATTAATAAATTTTGATTCATCAGAACGAACTGTGGTCTTAGAGATGAGACCGTAGATACTTATATTTCTATTAAAGAAAAAGGTACTTTTAGGTTGGAAGTACTCATATAATAACTTTAATGGTTATTTAAACCATTAAAGCTTCATAAAAAAAAACTAAAGAATATAGGTCAGGCTCGTTGATAAATGCAATTGAATCGTGTATCTGACTTCATCACACAGCGCGCGCGAGTTCTCTTGGTGGTTTTCCATCTTACCGACTCGCTATCTACAAACAGCCGCACTATCTGTGACGCAATATGTGAACCAGGATGTAGTCGAGGTCAGTGTATACACTCTGGACGTGATTCATTCGGCGGGACTCGCAATGTAAGTTGTATGAAGAACCTTGCCTAGCGTCTTGCCAGATAGCTCAGTGGTTAGACGTCCGACTCTTAACGCAAGGTTCGTGGGTTCAAATCCCGGGCTGAGCGGATAAATTTTCAGTGTGGGTGTGAAGGCGCCCGCATCCACACTGTATGTTTATCAACCGAGTCGTTCCAAATTTGAGCTAATAAAATAAATGCTCGTACTCTTAGTAGATCTAGGAGTAGCAGATGCAACTATATGTTACCCCTTAAAATCCCAGCATAAATACTCTCTACAGTAGTCAGTATTGTATCAGATGTATAGCTGGGTAATCTCAGATGGTGTTAGGCGCCACACCATCTGAGAGGGGGTACTTAAAAAAAAAACTCCTTCACCTCACCACTAAAAAAAAAAAAAAAAAAAAAAAGGCCGGCCGAGTGGTGAGGTGTGGGAGTTCTCCGAAAAACGGAGTTTTATTGGCGTCAAAATTAGGCCGTAGTAATAAAATAAAGAAAAGGTCCCTGGCGAGTCATTAACTTGATCGTAAACCTTTTGCAATATTTTTTTCTAAGATAATAAAGATGGATAATATTTCTATAGACAGTGCAATGAAAGATTTAGAAAAAGAATTAGGTAATTCACCTACGAATTTTGAGGTGCATATCTAAACTTTTAATTAGATTATGTTGCACGAAGTCAGAGCGGTAATTGAGTTTTAATGGTTTAACAATCATTAAAACCTTATAGAGATATGAATACAAATGAAAATATACTGATGTCTAATTATACGAATAGGTGCATTTATTCTTTTACAAACAGAATAGAATGCCTTTGTGTGTCACCATATTTTTTCAATCCTTTATACACAAGACTTGTGCCTCCTCGATTGACATCACTTATCAGTTTTGTACTGAAAATGTATACATATCTGTCTGGTAGGGTCACCTTAAAATTTCCTGAAGTAACGACCACTTTGGGACCGTACTTGGTTTCATTTATTTCAGCGTGGTTTATCGGGTAGGACTGCCCTATTGTGAGGTCGGAAAGTTTCATAAAATGGCGGGTGCTGTTTAATGCATTTAGTAACTGATCCATGTTATGTTTTGTTTATTACACATTTTCATTTCTTTAAATGANAATGTTGTTTATTATACATTTTCATTTCTTGAAATGAAAAAAATGTCTCACTAGTAATTATTTTTGTGCTGCACTCGTATCAGCATTTTCATAAGTTATGGTTATTTTCAAACAATTAATTTTAGAAGCAGGTTNTAAATTTTAGAAGCAGGTTGAACACGTATGGTTATGTTTAATCCATTAGTTTTTTTAAGTGGTTTGAAAACAAATGGCTATTTTTAACCCATTAGTTTTTAAAAGTGGGTTGAAAACGTATGGCTATGTTTAACCCATTAGTTTTTAAAAGTGGGTTGAAAACGTATGGCTATGTTTAATCCATTAGTTTTTAAAAGTGGGTTGAAAACGTATGGTTATGTTTAACCCATTAGTTTTTAAAAGTGGGTTGAAAACGTATGGTTATGTTTAACCCATTAGTTTTTAAAAGTGGGTTGAAAACGTATGGTTATGTTTAACCCATTAGTTTTTAAAAGTGGGTTGAAAACGTATGGTTATGTTTAACCCATTAGTTTTTAAAAGTGGGTTGAAAACGTATGGTTATGTTTAACCCATTAGTTTTTAAAAGTGGGTTGAAAACGTATGGTTATGTTTAACCCATTAGTTTTTAAAAGTGGGTTGAAAACGTATGGTTATGTTTAACCCATTAGTTTTTAAAAGTGGGTTGAAAACGTATGGTTATGTTTAACCCATTAGTTTTTAAAAGTGGGTTGAAAACGTATGGTTATGTTTAACCCATTAGTTTTTAAAAGTGGGTTGAAAACGTATGGTTATGTTTAACCCATTAGTTTTTAAAAGTGGGTTGAAAACGTATGGTTATGTTTAACCCATTAGTTTTTAAAAGTGGGTTGAAAACGTATGGTTATGTTTAACCCATTAGTTTTTAAAAGTGGGTTGAAAACGTATGGTTATGTTTAACCCATTAGTTTTTAAAAGTGGGTTGAAAACGTATGGTTATGTTTAACCCATTAGTTTTTAAAAGTGGGTTGAAAACGTATGGTTAAAATCTATGGTGTGCCAGGACCCGGGCTAGCATCGGCATTCTATAACTACTCATATATGGTTCAAAAATAAAATAATTTTTTTTTTTCGTTAACAATGACAACCTTTGAGATCTCTTACCGAATGTCGCTTGGACAAAGCAATTAGAACACATCTGCGCTACAGAGCGTGCAAGGGTAAAACACTAGTTCTTACTGCAACCTCTAGCCACACAGGCCATAAAAATTGCGTCAATGGCCAGCGATTTTTCGGAACGCCATTCGCTCATAACATCCTGGTAACTTAATCGCCAGCCATCATCACAGCCAATAGAAAACGTTTTGCAGCACGCAGTAGCAAATTATACACAAGGCACTTTCGCGGAGACCCACGCAGCCAATCAAATAATAGGTACATTCACATCAAAGGAACCGACACGCCACTTCATTTATGTATACTTACATTTTCTGCATTTGCAAAATAAGTTCCTTCAACGATTACTTTACCCAAGAAAATTTCGCGAGTTCCGTTATCGTAAACTTCATTTTATTCTGCACTAGAGAACAGGCCCGGCTTCGGCCTGGTACAATTGAGTTTTACAGTGATACACTAATAAATAAATTGGGAAAAGACAATTAATTTATGTGAAAACAGAATTATAAAATCATGCTATGTTGGCCTAGGTTTTTAACTGATTATGGCAACCCAAAAGGAAGGAAATATTTTTTACTCGATAGCCAAGGCGTAGGGTATTGATTTTGGAGTGTATCTGTGAAACTATCGCGTAGTTACCACATTTCCGCTTTCCAGCGTCGATGTATGAAAATAAAAACTTGAGTTTCATCAATTTGCAGCTTTAGAAATAAGTGTACCTAGGTACTACTTTTTGCGCTTGGCTGAGGGATCTTAATCGATCATCAAAGTTAAGCAACGTTCCCAGCGTCACACATTTGGATGTGTGACCGTTTAGTGGCAGAATATCTGAGCGCTTCGGGGCTTCTGAGGGCACGCTAAATATTCGGTCCCAGTTGTTATAGATTTATAGCAGTCGTTAAGCTATTTCAGAGTTTCTTGGACTGCCTGATAAACTCCGACACCAGAGGAAAAAAAATATTTCGGTCACGTTCCCAGCCGTTGCAGAATTACGTTTTGTTGGTATTCCACAAGAACCGTACAGTTTACCGGGATAAAAATTATCCCATGTCCTACTTACACCTTCTACGTACATACCGAATTTCATCAAAATCCGTTCAGCCGTTATGAAGCTGACTGGTAACAAACGTACACACCTCCACACACACAGACGTTCGCATTTATAATATTATTAGGAGTAGGGCATTCTAGCCTCACACTTAAAATCGAAACATTTAAAATTGTTTGAAATCAGCGAATTTGACAGCAGATCTGTTGAAACTGCTCCATTTGAATCACGAAAAATTGAAACTATAATTTTAGTGGCGTGTTTGCATTGATTGAACACTGACCTCTGTTGATTTCTGGTGAATTACACTGCCCTGACAGTAAAACCTCAAAGCATATCACTAATTCACCAGTAGATAACAGCTCGTTAACTGAAGATAAAATTAAATGATTCTAGTGACTGAAATCACTGATTAAGTGTTAGAGTGCAGTTATTTGTTTATTGATTATACTGCCCCATTTCGTTACCTGTTTTACTTCAAACCGTGAAGTATACGATTCAATGGTGGTTTTCTCAGCGATTTGTTTTTGAATTATATTTATCTTACATAAATGTTATTTAAAAGTACGCTTATTCGAAGTGCCATAAAATCGATTCCCAAAAATTTCCTGCGCTAATTATTTTACAACAAACACGGCCTGTTGAATACCGTTCTGTAAGTCATAGGACGCTGAAAACGGCATACTACCAACTCTACTTTTCTGAAATTTGCAGAGCACAATAAACGAAGTGCCAATTTATAATGTCCCGTTTAAATGGTTTTTTATACGTAACAGGAAGTCCAAACTACAGTGTTGAAACGTTTTTCTGCGAACGTTTCTAAGTGAAATTTTTTGAGTGAAAGAGTGAAAATATTTGGGCGGCTCTTAACATCAAAGTCTTGAGAGACGAGTGAAATTTCGTACCAAGCGTAACGGAAATTACAGTCGAATGTGCCAACACACAAATTCCTGCCAACGTCATGTTGTGCAGCTTGAAAACAGCTGAAATATAAGACGTTTGTCATAGTATTACTTACTACCTCCGAATTCTTAGAGAATACATACGACCTAGTCTCAAGTCGCCTATCGCCAGCACTTAAAGTTTAATGGATTAAAACGATCATGATGAATTAGTATATGTAAGACCATTTTAACATCAACTAATTCAACTCGGCAATATATTGGCTGACAACCGGAAAATAATAAAAATTGTCTCATATATATTTGAACAGACATTTTCATAGCTTGGGATACCCTGCGCTAGTCATACACACTTACACACTTGCAAGTGCATTCGCACACTGCCAATTAGACTTTATTGGGTAATAATTATTTATTCAGTGTCATTTGAAAAATTTAAGAAAAAGACAATTATCGTTACGTATGTTTGTGTTCACTAAAGTAAATAACTATAGAACATGTATTAAGAAGGGAGGGGTGATAGAAAATTACAAATATACGTGAAAAATATTTTTGCTTCTATTTGCTTTATCTGCAGCTTTGACGGAAGTACTCCTTTTATCTAACAAAACAATGCTATTTTGGTTTTCAGCGGGAGAAATAAGTTTCTGCTATTTCAAAATATTTTTTTACCTGATTTAAATAACAGACGCAAAATTTAATTTTGTTCGTCTTACAAAGCACTGCTCATTTATTGTTAAGCTCCGTAAAAATCTTTCTAGGTGGAACAGCTTGCAAAAAACAATGTATTTAATTTTTTCTTCATCCTTCTTGAACCAATCCTTCGCAAAAATCACACCGCGCGTGGCGTGTTACGTTGTTTCATGACTATGTCGTAAGTTTTATACTTCTGTTAGGATAAAACATCTATTTTCAATTATATTGATCTACCACTTATATTTCGTCTACAAAGTATTATATTTCATTTATAATTGTTATGAACAAATTAGACTGGAAATAGTTGTGTTGGTAATGCCTATTAATAAATAGTTCTTATAGAAATTATCTGTAAAATCAGTGCCCACGAATGAGGCGCGTTGTCCCTTTTGTTTGCATGAGGCGGAGGAATACCCTGGAAGTGTAACTTGAGCAGGGCTTCAGCAAAGTGCGAAGTAAATGAGAATGGACTATAACAGGCTAGTAATAGAATCCCATCTCTCAGTGAGTTACAAGTGTAGGGGAATCTTATTCTCGCAAAGAGTAACTGTCTATTTGTATTTGGAAACACTTTAGCTGAGATCGCGATTGGATAACTGCTACGCGTCTAAGGCGTCTGCCGGCGAATCACAGGCTTTCATTAACAGTGTAATCTGTTTATGATTGGACCGTCAAATAGGAAAATATTTTCCTAGATAGTCACGCAACCATCTACCACAGGAAATTAGCAGGTGTGTGAGTATAATATTGAAGTATATACACCGTACAGCTATATAGTGGAACTAATAATCCGACAAATGCCAACAGTTTTTAAATGAAGTGCGTGATAATACTACCTTGTGCAACGAAGCTTCTTTCGCAAGAGTAGCTCCTGAGATTTTCTTATCAAACATTCGTATTTGTCAGCATATTCCTAAGACTGTCTTTTAATTTAGTTAACTTAGGGAAGCGTCATTCTGCGAAACAATACTTTGTCGAGATTGTATTTACTGGTGGTGTAATTTTTTCATTACGGCATAAAAATCTTTTCGGGAACGGAATTACAATGTTATACATGCATAGATTTTCTATTATAACGTCTAAATTTCTAACTGTTTACGAAGTCACCTATAGTCATGTTTCATGTTATCTCGAATACCATCTCTCGCTAAAAAAAAGTAATTAAGTAACACAGTTGTAGTAAGCTCATTATAAAAAATATGTACTTTGCGTTTTCTCACTACTTACAACCCACGCTGCTTTAACTTAAATGTACCCCTCGTATATAGAGGTTTTTCTACAAAAGGACTAATATTTGGTGATGACTCTCTTATATCAATTTTTTTCCTATTGTTGCTTAATTGCTTCCTATTTTCTGGAAACACGCAAGCAGGTACTGCACAGACTAATTTTAATAAAACAACGATAAGCGCCCGCCTAACTGGAGTTGTTTTCTGCTTCTAAGGCTGAGAAGCGCACGAGCGGTAAGGACTACACTACTCGGCTCATCAAGTGTGCCATCGCCACTAAGCGCAGAGCTCTGAACTTGCGTGCAGTCATCTCGTCGTGCAGTGTGTTCATATAGGAATCTCAGCGGTGACCTATAATTTAATGGGTCATAAGTCTGAAGCAAGGTTCAAATCAAGGCCGTTAAGTATTTCAATGTGTATCGAACGCGTATATTTTGAGGAACAAAGCTTTGAAAAAGCGGTAATTTTTTTTTTCTCTCGCTTTGTTGCGATGCTTTGAAACGGCGACGCCTTGGTAGCAGGCAACAGGCCTCTTTTGAAGAGTGTGATCTTTCCGTAGATAAGCACGATGACCACACGTTTAATATTTTCGTGGAGGAACTTATATTTCTTACACTTTGTAACGCAGTTCGAGCCCCATGCAGTCGGACCTCCTAAGTATTTTATAGTGTCTGATACTGAAAATTACAGATTTTACAGAACAATCTATAACTATGAAATCCTTTTCTAATAATTGCAGTCAAACTTGGTAATGCCCGCAGCTCCGCTCTCGTGGACAACAAAATAAGTGTTTAAGTTTTTTTTTTTTATAAAGTTGAATTTTACAGAATTCAATGGGGAAACAACAGCTTGAATTTTACGTATTTATTAATTGAGAAATTAAATGGTAAAACGCTTATTAGTATTTCTCTGTTAAAGATACATACATGCTACCGCAAAGGTTTTTTTAGGTGTTTTTGTTCTACCCAATTCTTTACTAAATGATATTGTTCCATCTTTAACGGTTTAAACAGCGTATTGCAAGAAAGCGCGCTGGCGGCAAACTTTTTTCCGACTTGATTAACTATTATCGACACTGCTTATTCGTTATGTTACTTTAAGTAACAAAATATATACTAAAACCTGGCCAGAGAACATAGCTATGAATTAAAAAAATAAACACGTAAATCGGATAAGTGGTTCTCGAGTGATAAGAGCACTAACAGACAGATACACAGAGAGATGTTGTGTTTTAAAAAATATATAGATGATAAAAGCAATATGATACATCACAGCAAATAAAGGAAGATACTATTTCGATGAGTAACCAAGCGCAACGTAGTTCTGCATATGAAAATGTAAATGATGTCAGTTAGATCAAGAAAGCAGCTAGATGTTAATGGATATCACCCTATACTATCCACAATTACGGGTTTAATAGCTGCAGGGTGAAGTTACGAAAATGCGTGGCTGGCTTTACAGTATCATTTTCCCACCGCTTGTTTTGCTAAGTGCCCATTGTGTTCCCTAGAGAACTAATTTTTTTTTTCGCAAATATGCAGTTTCAGTGCGCTAACTCGGCGCGCTCTACCAGACTTGGACGGAAAAAAAAAGTCGTGTAACTACCCATTACGAGAGGTATTCATCACTTACAATTAGGGTAGATATTCTCGTTCGTTGCACTGAAGAAAATGTTTCTCACACGTGTTCCAAACTGGCTGGAAGTCCATTTATGATAACCATCGCCATTTATATGCTGTGTTATTATGTGCTCTTATTCTCATCTCTATACAAATAGCTATTGTCGAGGAAGGATAGCATTTTCGCTGGTTTACAACCTACCCAACTTAATGTGCACTGCAGTGGCACGGAAAAGAAATAAACAATTTTATGTGCATTCATGACTCACTCAGAAAACAGGCTAGTTACGCCCGTCGTTGGGCCATATACACAAATTTTAACCAATTACATGAATAATTACTTTGGACATACACCATTGCGGAAGTAAAACAGCACGCGCGAAAGAAGCCAAAATAAGCCGTTGACCACAGATATTCAATTCATACGAATAATCACAAAATTAATGAAGTCAATGTATCTATGATACTTACAGAAACAAAACAAGACAATAAACAAACAAATACGCAACAAAGACAAGACAAAAGACGGAAAAACGCACAAAACTCTAGACGAGCACACGAAGACAACGCAGACGAACATCGAGACGAAGAAAAATGTGCGAACCCAAAACCTGTCTGCACAACCAAGAGAGCATAGAACTCATAGTTTTTTGGCGAACAGCAGCGATGCTTTGGGAACTGGCATCTGTTCCCGTCTTCAGGCAAACTAGAAAATACTTTTTTTATCGGAACGCCTTACTCATTGGGCATCTACGTTCTGCCTATGTGTTGCACTCTGTCTGTCCTGAAAGTTAAGTTCGATTGGTATTATTTCCTCCCTGAAAATGTCTTATAAATAACATATTTATTAATTTACATATAAATTTTAACACTAATTATTTGAAAGCTCTGAGAGCATGTGTATGCATGACTATGAGGGTCATGCTCACATACGATCACTATTCAAAAGGGATACATTATTGTATGCATACACTTCTATAAGACAAATAGAGAAATAAATGATTGAGTTGTAATAGTTTTAATATTTATGTTGATTTTATAATAATATATATGATATTTGTTATTTTTAATTATTACTTTTTAATAATTTTTTTTAAATGTACAATTTTGATGCATATAATATACGAATACACTTTTGCTTATTTACTAGCGTCAGTGTAAAACCTGCCTTGGTGTGTTATGCATGTCTTCTTATTACTTAAGTGATTAATTATACCTGTACCTATAAGGAATTTATGCCGTTTGGTGGGGCTTCTGTAGTTGAAGTAAAGAGCATTTGCGATAGGGGCCTACATGGGATGCCACGCGTATTGTCATCAGTGTACAAATATTTAAGCATCAGAATGTGTTATTTATGTGTGTTAAGTGGGTGGCGAACTTTGCTGTGTTTTTTGTTTATTTCAGTTAATCGTGCTTACTGTTGATATGCGTGCCTNACGGGTTTAATAGCTGCAGGGTGAAGTTACGAAAATGCGTGGCTGGCTTTACAGTATCATTTTCCCACCGCTTGTTTTGCTAAGTGCCCATTGTGTTCCCTAGAGAACTAATTTTTTTTTTCGC
Organism: Clitarchus hookeri; assembly: GCA_002778355.1. Taxonomy (NCBI): domain Eukaryota; kingdom Metazoa; phylum Arthropoda; class Insecta; order Phasmatodea; family Phasmatidae; genus Clitarchus; species Clitarchus hookeri. The sequence continues at coordinate 127,307 of NQII01005967.1, read as the reverse complement.
AAATATGCAGTTTCAGTGCGCTAACTCGGCGCGCTCTACCAGACTTGGACGAAAAAAAAAAAAGTCGTGTAACTACCCATTACGAGAGGTATTCATCACTTACAATTAGGGTAGATATTCTCGTTCGTTGCACTGAAGAAAATGTTTCTCACACGTGTTCCAAACTGGCTGGAAGTCCATTTATGATAACCATCGCCATTTATATGCTGTGTTATTATGTGCTCTTATTCTCATCTCTATACAAATAGCTATTGTCGAGGAAGGATAGCATTTTCGCTGGTTTACAACCTACCCAACTTAATGTGCACTGCAGTGGCACGGAAAAGAAATAAACAATTTTATGTGCATTCATGACTCACTCAGAAAACAGGCTAGTTACGCCCGTCGTTGGGCCATATACACAAATTTTAACCAATTACATGAATAATTACTTTGGACATACACCATTGCGGAAGAAAAACAGCACGCGCGAAAGAAGCCAAAATAAGCCGTTGACCACAGATATTCAATTCATACGAATAATCGCAAAATTAATGAAGTCAATGTATCTATGATACTTACAGAAACAAAACAAGACAATATAAATTGAGAAATAAAAAATGCGTTGTAATAGTTTTAATGTTTATGTTTGTTTTATAATAATATATATAATATTTTCTATTTTTAATAATAACTTTTTAATTATTTTCGTAAATGTACAATTTTGATGTAAATCATTTACGAATACACTTTTGCTTATTTACTAGCCTCAGTGTAAAACCTGCCTTGGTGTGTTATGCATGTCTTCTTATTACTTAAGTGATTAATTATACCTGTACCTGTAAGGGATTTATGCGGTTTGGTGGGGCTTCCCTACTTGAAGTAAAGAGCATTTGCGATAGGGGCCTACATGGGATGCCACGCATATTGTCATCAGTGTACAAATATTTAAGCATCAGAATGTGTTCTTTATGTGTGTTAAGTGGGTGACGAACTGTTCTGTGTTTTTTGTTTCTTTCAGTTAATTGTGCTTACTGTTGATCGGCGTGCCTCTTTATTTATATATATCATACTGTACGGTTCTCTAGTTCCCATTCAGTGGCAGTGCCGTTTCTCACATTTAGTATGCTTGTGAAATCAGGTTTGTGTTTCAGAACTCGTAATTTATATATTTGACATTGTGCCGCTGTGCAGTCGTAAATATAACGTTGCTGGCGTTAACAAAGGCTTGTATACTAATTTTTTTTTTTTGCTTGACTGATTTTTCTTACTAGAGAATCTGATGTGCTTTGTTTCCTAGTTCCCATTTTTCGGCATTAAGTATTTAGCTTTATTTGTTCCTTTATTGATATGCTTCTGTAATAACATTTTGGTGTGGAAGCCAAAATCCAGATACTTTTTACTTCAAGTTGGCGTTGTTACTTCATAATGAAGGAAAATGCGCAGTTAATATTTCGTTATTGATTAAATTTAAGTTAGGCTAGTGTGAAGTACTTTCTTTCTGGGAATTTTTATGTTACTGGATCGTTAATTATTTTATCACGAAATCGTAATTAAAGAAACTTAATATTTGAAACTATTTACTATGAATTTTTCACTTTCTTAAAAGCAAAAAAGTGCTATTTTTTCAATCCGTCACAGCCCGAGCTAAGCTCGAACATAGTCTGCGATGACTTCAAGACACTGGGCTCCTTCAGTGGGCAAAGATATGCTGTAGCGTAACTGCTGCCAGTGCGGCGGTATGTTCTGCTGAAAGAACCGCTACTGGACTCACCACTGTCTTCCAAGAATGACCTGTGCTTGTTCAGTTTCTGCTGCGTGTAATTGGGATTAGAGAAATTAATATTTTAAAAATTTATCCAGAAGAGAGTTTCAAATTGAAATTAATAAAAATAATAACGTCACGAGTTGGCAACAACGCATAAATTGTGCGATATTCCGTGCTCCTTCCTAAAGGTGTGTGAATATATAATTCCCCATAGCAATGCATGTAATTACATCAACAGCAATACAATTACATATTTCTGAATCCATGTTTGCACTTCTTCTCATNTCATAGCAATGCATGTAATTACATCAACAGCAATACAATTACATATTTCTGAATCCATGTTTGCACTTCTTCTCATTTTTGTCGTCCACTAGCAGTGAAGATGCAGGAAGTATTAACCCGCTGCAATCGCTTTTCGATCCCTGCGTTGCAGCGATGCCGCTAAATGGCATGCAGCTTAGATCACTGCTGAAGCGTTTTTCCAGCTGAACATGTCCATTAACAATTATCTAATGGTACAATGAAATTATTATATTGAAGCCATCCGAAAATAACATCTAATGAACAAACAACGATAATTCCTGTACGTAGAGGGACGTAAGTTTAGCAATAGCGCTGTCTTCTTCTTCTTCACAGTGGAGGAGAAAGTACACATTTCGGATCTCCTAACATTCCAATTCTAAGTTCTATCCATATGGCCGTCTAGGCTTCTTCTTCCAGATATTCTGTACAATTGTGGTTTTCCTTGATATGTATCGTTTCTTAAGAACTACTGTATCAAGTTAACAAACTATAAATATTCATAAAAGAACACAAACATCCACAATATATGAAAGTGGAAGCGTAAGATGACCCAGGAAATGATGAATGTTAATATTGTTACCCAAATTCGTTGCCATTTTACCGTATAGAGAGCATGTAAGTGTAGTTCGGAACAATAATTCTATTGTGAGACAGTATGATTAACACACCTGCTGCTTTTATGGTGAGACAGTATTATTAACAGACCTGGTATTTCTATGGTGATGTAGTATTATTAACATACCTGGTACTTCTATGGTGAGACAGTATGATTAACAGACCTGGTACTTTTATGGTGAGACAGTATTATTAACATATCTGGTACGTCTATGGTGAAACAGTATGATTAACAGGCCTGGTACTTATATAGTGGTGGATATACATGAATTTAATTTAGATTTTCTTTAATTTCGGTAAATATGTGCCAACCGGAAAGTGTAAATCGCAAGTTTCCTTGCTGTAGTCACAAAGACAGCGAAACCTCTTTCATTAAACCCCTGGATTTATATTTGTAACCGGGAATACGAGATATAAAAGAAAGATTACCAAACCTTTCGGAAGACTTCAGAATATCGAAGGCAAGTACATTTGATATGTTGTCTTATTATATAGCGAACATGATAATACTAAGTAATTTTCTGGTTATTTGTAACGCATGGCATAAAAACACAAAATTTTGGGAGTCACATGATTTCGTGACGCTCAACATGGGCATTCTCAGCGACATCAGTCCGCTAATGTTATTACCCNATTTTGGGAGTCACATGATTTCGTGACGCTCAACATGGGCATTCTCAGCGACATCAGTCCGCTAATGTTATTACCCCCCCAAAAAAAGTTTCTATAATCCTAACATGGACAGCTGTATAGATTCGGCCTGTGTATTCGGTATATGTAAATGAAGGGGAACTGCCTATTACTCTCTGGTAAAAAAAAAAGGGGGTGCGTGTACTTATGTACGCGCGTTAGAAGTAATATATATACTTCTTTGGCGTGACTTAAATANAAAAAAAAAGGGGGTGCGTGTACTTATGTACGCGCGTTAGAAGTAATATATATACTTCTTTGGCGTGACTTAAATAAAATTTTCGTTCATAACCTCAAATATTTAGAGACACTTTCAAAATTGTATCATACAATTTTTGTCACTAACAAACTTTTCACGGCACAAACGATACGTGCATAACCTCAAATAATTGTGTACCTTGCGTTTGTTTATAGCTAGACGATACGCGCATGCGCGTTGGGTCATACCCCTACCACGTTCACTTTTGAATTTCGTTACACTGTACGCGCGCAACTTCCGTTGCACACTAAACTTTTACCATCAACGCGCCAAAATAAGCATAACTTCAAAAGAGCGGTATTTTACATCACATATTAAGACGTATAACGTTTCCAGTTTTAGAATAACTTTTTCTTTGTTTGGACTTCTGTGACACTACTTTTGAGTTAAAATGTCGTAAACTTACCCTTTCTGTCCAAAGACTGTCATTTACAATAGCCTGTTCTGATGAATCAAGTACTAGCAAGTCCTCGGTGTTGGATAAAACTGAGATAATGGTGATGAAGTCAAATATAACATCTTGTGTTACACCAACCATCTCGTACATTACGTCATTCGTCATTTCCAAAAGATTATACCGGAAGGGGCTGGAATGTTAATTAATTTACCGGGGTTTTGTACAATATAAATTTATATAAAAGCTGTTCACAGTAAAGTAAGCAAATTTGAAATGAGTCTTTGAAAAAAAAACACTGCTGATAAGTAGGCTACCGTACACACAAGCACGCAGACTCCCTCTTAAGTAGTATAACGAAATTATAGATGTTATTATTTTACGAGTGTAACGCTTATTTAATTAATGGCCAGTGAATGAAGTGCTTTATACACATTGGGTTTATTGCTTTATACAATTTGGTTAATACCAAAATTTTCATTCTAAACAATCCTACGTAGACACTTGGAATAATGTGTGCGTTAAGAGATGAGGCCAAAGGCAAAAATAATTTTTAATGAGACACAAGGATTCAAAACTAGAAAAAAGTATATCGTCTGCAAGGCTTTCAAAAGTGGTGGATTAACAGTGAAAAGCCTATACTTTTTATCAACTATTTTCTGTGAATAAACACAACCTTTTAGTCACCCAAACAAAGTTCATTGGAGTTGTGAGCAATGAAAATAACTGTAAAAACTTGACTAGGAGGATAGAAACAGCTGGTGAAACGCAAACTGAATAACAAATACTGCAGTTAATGAAATACGTGGTGAGAGGCTACTGCGAGTACTGGGAAACAGTGGCAGTGGGTGTGCTGACGACAGATGTGGTACTTACGTCCACATTGATGCCGGGCAGCGGGAAGACTCTGGTGTGCGGCAGCTCCTTAGGGACGAAGCGGAAGAATTCCTGCCTGCCCTTGTACCACTTGACGGTATAGAGGGACTCTCCCTCCAGGTCGTACTCGCACTTGAGGGTGACTGTGTCCCCGGGGCTGACGGCATCGGGTAAGTCCACACGCACGTCCCTCAGCGCCGCCGCACCTGTCGACACAACCACACAGCTCTTCACTTCACCTGCCGACACAACCACACATCTGCTCACTACACCTGCCAACTCAACCACACATCTACTCACTACACCTGCCAACTCAACAACACCACTCTTTAATAGACCTGTCGACACAACCACATCACTTTTCAATACATCTGCCAACACAACCACAAAGCTTTTCACTGCACCTGCCGAAACAACCACACATCTGCTCACTGCACCTGCCAACTCAACCACACTACTCTTCAATACACCTGTCGACACAAACACACACACTTCAATACATCTGCCAACACAACCACACAGCTCTTCACTGCATTTGCCGACACAACCACACGTCTCACCACACCTGCCAAAACAACCACAACACTCTTCAACACACCTGTCAACACAACCAAACACTCTTCAATACATCTGACGACACAACCACACAGCTCTTTAGTGCATCTGCCGACACAAGTACAACATTTTCACCATATATGCCAAAACAACCAAATCACCCTTCAATACACCTGCTGGCACAACCACACCACTCTCCACTACTCCTACCGACACAACTACAAAACCTTCACTGTACCTGCCAATACGGTTATACAACTCCTCACTATCCCTGCCAACACAACCACATCACTCATCACTACCCCTATCGAAACAACCTTACAGCTCTTCACTGCACCAGCCGACATAACAACACAACTTATCACCACATCTGCCAACAGAACCACACCACTCTTCAATACACCTGCTGACACAAGCACACAATTCTTCACTATATCTGCTGACACAACATATCCACTCTTTATTAAACTTGCCATTAAAATTACACATTTTGACACTACACCTACAAATTAAACCACACTTCTTCACTACGCCCACAAACCACACAACTATTCAATACATGGGCAAAAAGCACACAACTCTTAAATGCACCTGGATAAAACCACGGAACTCTTCTATACATTAAAAAATACAAGCAAATATTTCTTCACCACACTTTTGAACAAAACCACACAATCATTCACTACACCTGCCAACAAAACTACGCCGTTCTTCACTACACCTGTAAACCCAACCACAAAACTCTTAATTATACCTGCCACTAAACACACACAACATTTCAATTCACCAGCCAACAAAACCGCACAACTCTCCTCTACACCTGCCACCAGAAAATTATTCCCCTTCACTATAACTACTGAAATATCCACAAAAGTTTTCACTACATCTACAAACACAAACACACAGTTCTTCTCTACACCTGGCAACACAACAACAAAAACTCTTCACTACTCTTGCGACAGAACCACACATTTCAGTACATCTGCTAAAATATCCATACAGATTTTTACTACAGCTGTCGTCATATTTTCCGGTTCACTTCTCATGGCAACAAAAAATCTTAATGTGTCCCAATATTCGTGTAACAGCAGACACGAGAGACACACTTCCAACAATGCATGTCAAAATTATACTACATATTGATGATTTCTTGTACACCAATTACATATGTAAACATAATATGTTGTCACACACTCCTCCACCTTAGCCACAATAATAATACAATAAAGTCCCGTTGGCAATTACAACTGTACACAGTACACTTTTAATATGATTGTAAAAATAACAAGGGATTCCCAACTTTCACAAAAAGAGTTTATATCTAGTTGTATTTCCAAATACAAAACTCAGATCTACTTTTGGGATTGGACGGTTAAGTATTACAACCTTCTGGTGAATCACAGAAGTTAAAAGCTAGAATAAACGAATTACGAATGTCAATTCTTCTCCCAAAGACACGCGGACTATATTAGGAGGAAAATTGTAGACGTGCATAAAGGATTTTTAATTCCGGCCAACGCTGCGAATTTTACGAAAATTCAGTGTCCCTGAGAAAGCTAAACCTTGCTATCACAATCTTCATTTAACCCGTTAGATTAACCAAAATATATCGTCGCATTCTTTACTTTGCCTGCCAATTTAGAGTATATGCATTCACATACTTTTCACATACTCCCAAAATAAACACGTCATTAAGTCTCACTTTCTTCAAACAGTTGTTCCAAAAACTACACAATTCACTCATTTTTCAAAAAGACAAACAATAATAAACATAACTTGCCTCTAGCACCAACTGATAGAACACTCACTATCATGTACTGATGATTGAATGTGGGTTACGTCTCTTCTTCTTGGTAAGCAAAAATTTTCTTTAAATGATGCGATGCATTTGAGCGTTAACCCGTTTAGAAAATTTTGATTTATTCAATTTAGTTAGGTCGATGGCTGGAATTTTAAGACTTTGTCTATGTGTTATTAAAAAAAATTTTTACATATCATATTGACTTTTATTGCAAGTTTTTTTGCGTTGAGGTTTTATATTAATAACTAGAATGTATTGTCTGTCTTGCGGAATGTCTTCTAAACAGGTACACACATATTTCTAAGCAAACAGAATCTTTACTATTTTTTTTTGTATAATATACATAATCAATAAACTGTTTGATGAAATTCGATGCTCTTAGATTATATAAAAGTTGCAAAGACACAATTGTGCTTGGGTACACAAAAACCAATAGAACTTTATGTTCCTCTGTTAAAGGCAGTTCATATCTTCTAGTGGATGAATATGTATTACGACTTAATCGTCCCTTTAAATATGCAGTAATTTAAAAATATGTTTAAAATAGAGCACATGGAAATGCTTCGGATTCAGAATTTAGAACACAGGATATTGATCTCAAGAGATTTCCTTTTTCTTATTTAAAACATTTCATACGTTACAAAGCTGCTACATCTACTAGTTAAGAAAATTAAATCTCGTTTGTGTTACAAACGGAAAAAGTTTTTTTAATATCAAGTGTTTTTCTCAAAAGGCTATATATAAAATTTTTCGATACATAGAAAGAAATTTTTTTTTAATTAGTGGAGAAATGTTTATCAATAATAATGAAATTAGTTGTTTCTGTAGTCAGTATTGAAAGATTTCCTAAATTTTTTTATTGATAACAAATAACATTTTTTATCTTCGTATTTATTTTCATAACAGTAAGCCAGGAAAATATATTTCAAAGATTAAATTCGATATAACTCAGTGCCATTACTAAATATACAAAATCGAGTGCATACATTCGTAGTATTGAACTGTGAGGTTTAATTTGAAAATGAAATAAATCTTAAAATATAAAATTATTCGTTGACTGGAATTGGAAAAAAAACGCTCTCAAAACATGACCTGCAAATGCATTGTAAATGTCAGGCGAAGCGCAAACTTTACTCGTTTCGTCGACCCACGCCACACATTATTTTCACTGAAAAAAATGTATCGTTTTGCTTTGTGTTGGTGCGTGGCAGAAGGGAGTGGAGGTGGCAAAATGGAGCAGAGCTGTTTGCGAATCGGTTTCGCAGATGCCGCGTTGAAGTTTGTTTCCATTCAACCCCTCCTCGTCCCCCCAGAGGGTTGCCGCGCGGCGGCGGTTTGTGAGGGACACAAGTAGGGTGAGGCAGGAGTGAAGGGAAAATGGTGGCATCCCAAAAGGAACAATATAAAATTAGCATAATGTAACGTAGCGAGCTCGATATCCGCAGTATATCTCGGCGGAACATCCTTCCTGTCGAGAACATTCGCGACCACTGCCACTTTCTAAACCTCCCCTCAACCCCCACCCCCTCCTCAGCCGACCACGCTCCTTCATCCCTTCTGCCTCCACCCCCTAGCACATAGACTTCCAGAGCACTTCCCTGTCGGGGCAAGAAGTTCCAACCCGCTACCCGGCACCTTGAATCATCCCCTGGTGTAATTACCACCAGGGCTTATCATCCCCTACACGAGTTCACCACCCAAGTGACCTGCTTCCAGCTGTTCATTCTTCAACGGCTAGTCACTCTCGTTTCATACGTCGCTCGTGCTATATGTTTAGTTACTTCACACTTCTAACTCTTAACCTGCAGAATGTATGGTACAAATTCAGGCGCTGATCAACTCTCATCTCGCTTCACCCTCATTGACCCTCAAGACCCCGATGTTTAGAGCCGCCTAAACCACTTCACTCCATGCGTTATAGTAGGGTGAGTGAGTGAGTGAAGTGACTTGGGCGACTCTTACCATGGGGGTGTTGAGAGCCGATGAGAGTGAAACGAAGTGAAACAGCGCCGAAATGCAAGAGAGGGAGAAACGGGAGTTCCCCGAGGAAACCCGCCGACCAGCGGCATCGTTGGCACGATTCTCTCTTGCAATGAGGAAAGTTCATTATTGGCTGTGTACCAGCCAGTGTAGAGCCGTATTTAAGGTTTCCGTAGTAGATCTTTAACATATGAAATGTGATTTAGAAGCAATATTGCCAGTTGGAGAAAGATGTAAGTAAATAATGAATTGGTTTGTTATCAACCCAAACCTCACTGATCTATACGAATTATAACAATTCTCGAGTGTGCGTTCGCGTCTGCTGTAACACGAAACTTTGGCACTGTACAGCATACGACGCCCTTACAATATTTGTCACTGTTGTACTACTTACTCACAATAAGACGGGTCGTACTAAAGAAGTGATGTCAAGTTACAGTAATACCATACAATAATAAGTATTTGAAGTTTATTCCCCGCCGGGAAACGAACCCTGTTCTCCTTGGTAGTAGGCGAGTAGTCTGACCACTACGCCACCGCGGTCCCTCGTTACAGTATGCGTACAGTTTGAACCAATATGGCGGTGGAAAGCGTGGCACACAAAAACGAATGTAAATGAAGTTTAAGTATGGTTCAACACAAGTGACTGACTCACACGCAACTTTTCTTCAAAGTAATCAAATATTCACAGTCCTAAAAGTTTTAATATGACAGATGAGTAATTGTTACACATTTTTTCCTACTATATGTACCCATGAAAGTGCAGTAAGTAATAATAGCCGCCTTTCAGCTTTTGCTAGAAATAAAAACCATTTATAGGTGTTGACATCATGCGCATCTAACATATACTATATAAAAGATTGCGATATTAAAGATAAATAAACATTTTACTTCGAGTTCTTTCTGCTTTTTTAAACAGGCCGGGGCATTAAAAATAATATTTTTATAGATTTAACTTGCTGAAGTTACACGCGCTTTTATATAAAGCGAGCTTTACTCTTGTGTTGCGCTGAACTGTGGCCCAGTACGGTGCCTGGCGATAAAGAGGAATATTTGTCTTCCCATGTTCCAGTAGGTGAACATTTTTTTTTGTTATCGTAATAATTGTAATTTTTTCGTTAACGAAATAATTAATTCATTTTATTACATAAAAATTATTTTGACATAACACTACAAATTTTTGCGAATTCACGTGTCTACTTTAAATATTTATATGTTCACGGCGGTGCTGCAATTGAGTATAATCTTATCGGACATGTCTGCAGGAGTTCCATCCAACAAAATCAATAGCGAATGCGGCTCTCGTCAGAAAGCATAAAAAAAAAAAAAAAAAACGCTATCTCGTTTTTGTAGTAGGCCACGGGATAAGGAATATCGGTTCACGAATATAAAACACTGAGCGGCATATCCTTCATGTTACTGGGTCTACGAAATTGTTCTGTTCCTACCATGTTTTCGGTACGAGTCCCAAGAATGTTCCCATTATTATCTGGCATTACGATAGACTTTGCAGTTCTGAGAATACTCGAGATAATGTAGTTTGTTAATAAACTTTAACATTATTCGCACTTCTCATTTGGTTGCACATAATGAAGCTCTTCCGTCTTTGATTGTTCTTTGAGGTTAGGCCTTGTCAAACAGACTGTATTCCAGGGAAGGAAAGGTGCTAAAAGACACAAGTATTTGAATCCTAGCATGCAGTCAAAGTATAACCCGAAGTTTTTGTGTACGTTTGCATTCTTTACATGTTATCTGCAGATTAATGATCGGCGTGCTTATCATACCTGATAAACTTCCTTGCCACCACTATGAGGTGACCTTAAGCTCATTCACGTTTTTTATGTCATGTAGTAAACAAAACCAATATTCTGTGAAATTAAAAACAAATGTTAAAATTTTGACATCCTTTTATTAATGTGTTTGCGTAGCAGTCACAGGACAAAATATGAGCCTATTTGTAAGGACAAAAATGTACACAATTTATCTTGTAAACCATTTAGAAAATGAGTTAAAAATGTCGTTCTTATACACGTATTTGAAGCGTTTTCTTACACCTGGACTTTAAATTATCAAGAAAAAGTAGCATTTTAGCTCTTAAACTTTAAAATGTTTAGTGGAAAAATGATTGTGTATTTTCTGTTGGATAACTCTAAATATTATACTTCCAATTTCACGAAACACACATTATAAAATTTAAAATGTATTAATAAATTCAATGTGCAATAGTTTATTAACTTTAATCATAACAATATAGCTTGCACCCATATCTTTAGGTAAGGCTTCACCTATTATGCAGTAGTTATTCGTTTTCGTGTCGTAATTTCAGTTTCATAGGAATTATTTTTAATGCTTGGTTATAGAAAATGTACAATATATATTAGTCATTAAATACTTTTGTATATAATTTCCACTGTGTGTTATTTCCTTCTTGTAAAAAGGCAGTAACTTATACATAACATATAAATATGTTCCTAACTTTTTACAACTAGGAAAAGACACACAAATTGAATTATCCACAAAATAATATTTAACTCATAAAATAAAAATTTTTATAATCGTACATTTTCAGTTATTACTATGAATCCGAAATTTTGACGCGGAAAGGAAAGGTTTCTGCAAATATAGTGAAGTCGTGCCTTAATATCGTGAAAAAAAAGTAAAATTTTAGTTTTTGTTATACACATTCAAATCTTAAGTGGACAAAATATTGGATATTTTCTGTAGGATAACTTACAATATTACACTTTCAGTTTCATAAAACACATGTTATACAAGTTGAAAAGTATTGATACTTATATTGCGCCATGTTTTATTAAAATTAAACATAAATTATTAGCATGTATCAGTTTATTATTAGTTAAACATATATTTATTTCTTACTGCAGAGCCTCGACTCTTTTGAACTTTGGGCTTCATCGTGTAATGAAGGATAGGGCATAGTCACGTGCTCATAGGACTAGTTAGGAGAATTAGGTATGGAAGGGGTTGGAAGAAGGGAGGGTGGCAGCAATGTCTTGTTCTCGCGCGTTGGTAACAATGCCTCGGCACGCTAACCCCATGTTTCTGCCGCTGTGACGGGAAGGGCGGAAATAAAAAAAAAAGGAAGGGGGCCGAAAATTTGGCCGCCTGCCAGATTCAACCTTCCCGTCGCTCCGACATACTAATCCACTAAAGAAAATATCCGGTCGACGCTTCCTACAGAGATAAACGAATTTCTCCCGTCACCATCAACGTATGGCTGAAATGAATTTCCCCCTAAAAAAGATTTCGAGCAGGGTCTTAAACAGAAAGTACGATATACGCCGAACCAGTGGTAAATCGTAAATAAAAAAAAAAAATATAAAAAAAGGCGGCAAGTAGCTGACTCACCAGCATCACGCTGAAGATCAATTTTCGGCGGAATCACAAAAGTTTTTCGCATCTGTGAAACGTGGCGGACGTTTCCGTGTCCCTCAAGGGTTATCCCGAGGTATTCGCTTTTTCTACACTCTTGATTAACTTCCATGCTCTCTCTGCATCTCTAATTGGGGCTGAAAACTTAGCTGTTGTGTGGGAGTGAACATCGTCATTTTGTTTTCAATTTTGGCTTTAAAGTGGGCGTGCTTAGTTTTGCTCGCTGACAGGCACAGAGGCATTGCGTAACACCTAGGGTAATCTCTGTATAGTAGCTCACACAAATCTCTATGAAAATTTCTTTCGCTTTGGAAACGAAACTAGAATGTACATTGCTCCGACAGTCTTTGACAGTATCATACAAGAAATCAACAGCGCAGCAACATCCAATTTCGTAAATTTTTTGTTCTGTGTAACCGTTTACGAGGGTTTGGCTTGATCTAAATATTCAGTAGCGTGGAAGTGGGTCTGATCAAAAGCGTTTTGAATAGAGGGGTTATGAGGAATTAGGCGCACAAAAACCTGGAAACGGAGCGTTGGAGCTGTTCGTGCTCTGTATTTCCGGTAGGCCGGCGGCCATATTGAATACATACAACCTTGACCTCTGACCCAAAAAATGCAACAAGTACCCAAAAAATTTATTTAATTACAAAAATTTGTTAAAAAATTAACTAAGAAATATACATTTATTTTAAAAACATTAAAAGATTTATTTGAAAATCTATTAAACTAACTAAAATTTCCGAAGGTGCCCGCAGCCCCCTCCAATCATAATCATTCCACCATCTTGGTAGCTGCAGTGAACCATCTTGGTAGGCGCCACAGCCAACTTCCCCCATCGTAGTAGGTGCAGCCGACCACCATTTTGGTCGGTGAAGTCCACCATATTGGTAGGAGAAACCGTCTGGCATCTTGGTCGGCGCAGTGCGCCATCTTGGATTATGTCACAGCCACCATCCGCAATCTTGGTTTTTAATTTGTTTATTCATTACTGAAATATGCATGTCTCTCACTTTCGTTCGACCTCCATCTTGGTTACTTCGTTCGTCATTTGTTTTATATTGCTGGCGCTGAACCCAGCACCACGCCAAGCAGACAACTGACACCCTCCACGTACCCCTTCCAATATATTTAATTGACCATTTACTTCACCCCTGATTCTCATTGGCTAACTGCCCCCGTATTTCCAAATTATTATGTTCGTACACGTGTATATATACATATATATACTTCATGTTTGTAACGGCTAGAGTCCCATAGGATATTTTATTCTTTAAATTATAACAAAACCTATATGCAAAATATTTTTACTTTACCAATAGTGTTTTTTAAAACTTACGTGGGCAGGACATAACTCGAATAAAAATATAACTGTATATATGGTTTTAAACACATTTATATATGCACGCACATTACAATATAATTATTATTCTCATTAAGCACGATATATTGTTTTGAAATATACAACTGTTTTCTCATAGTATTTTTATTTAATGTAAGGTTTATCGTAACTTCACATTCTTAGGGCTTGGGCGATATACGGGGCACAGCCATATCTTTGATTTTTGCACTCCTGAAATCTTGTGGCGTACGTCTCGAAGAGCTGTCGAAACGACGGAAAGCGGCAATGCCTGTGAAGGTCTAAAAAGTTCGTTCCGATGGGGCAAGCATTGTGAATCGCCGACTTTTGGCGTTTTCCAAACAACATACACAGGATAATAAGGAAATATGGCAGAGCCCAGCATTGTCGGAATTTCCCCGTACTGAATATTCGCCTCGTCCCACCTTAGTCCATGCGTTTCGTGCGTCTGTAGTCGGCACGGTTGTTTCGTGGTGCTGCCATGGACACGGCGGTAAAAAATTGAAAACTTTGGTTTTCTCGTCTTCGTCACTGTAGGAGATGGCAATCTGTTTGATGTTGTACGAGTCAAATAAGCGAAAACCTTGAATTTTGCAAAAACATTTTTTTTTCGGTAGATATTTTTTTTTGTTATATACAAAAATTTAGATACCCACGAATACACCGAGTTTCAAAAATGTTTAACAAAGTCATTAAAAAATGTTTTGTTTTCCATACACATCGAGCACCTGTGTTCTGGGTTGGTTTCCACGCCGGGTAGTCCTTGCCAGTATATTTCTTGAAGGGGAGCAACTTCCATGGGTACAGCTTGCAAGTAGATAACTTGCACGTGGACGTCGTTTTCAACGGGGAGGGCGTGTTTAACGGGGAAGTCGTCTTCTACGGGCGCAGACGTCGCGAGGGCTGCTCGGCGGGTCTAGCTTCAACCTCTGCGACGCGGCGTGTCGGGCACCGAGTTGCTGCAGCCCTAGGAACACTCCTTGCACGGGAGACCGTCCCTTATGTCTTAGTCCTGCTGCAGGTAGGCCGGCAAATACTTGAATTTGGTCAAAACTACCTAAAGTGCGTAGACCAGGAGAAATTCTATCGGCAGGTACGGTAACTCGTTTCGTTTGTCCAAGGCACTAAGCGAGCACACACTTCTAGATGTCAAAATGGCCGAAATTATGTTATAGACACTCAGATAACATGCGTACATTTGTAAGAGCGAGCACAATTTNAATTTCCAGGGGGGGGGGGTAGGGCTCAGGGTTAGTCCTTTAAAGAGTTTTTTAGGGGTAAAAATTGTCCGCCGTCGAGATTAAAGTAGACCACCTATTGTTTGGAAGGAAGGTTTCCGAAAACATGCGCGTTATTAGCCAATGAGAAACAATGGCGAAGCAATTAAAAATACTGGGAGGGGTGGAGGGGAACCGACTTATTGGTCGAACGAAGGTTTCCGAAAACACTTGAGTAATTAGCCAATAACAAACATTGGCGGAGGAATTAAATATATTGGAAGGGATGTGGCCAACTAGCCATTGAGAATCAGGGGTGGGGCAATTAGTCAATTAAATATATTGTAAGGGCTAGTTGGAGGGGTTCAGTCGTCTGCTGGGCACGGTGTTAGGGACAGAACCAGCAATGTAAAGCCAATAACAAACGAAAAAATTAAGAAGATGCTCGAACGAATATGAGAGACAACCTCCAGTAATGTTCAAACAAATGACCAATGAAAAAAACAAGATGGTAGACTGCACCGACCAAAATGGCGGATGGTGGATGGGACGCCTAAGAATAGGGTGGACTGCACCTACCAAGATGGTGGAATGAGTATTTTTGGGGATGGGTGTGGAGGCCCTCCAGAAATTAAAGTGAAAAAAAAATTGAAATAAATTTTCGACAAATTAACAAAAAATTTTTAAAGTTTTTTTTATTTAATTTTTTGGGGTATTTTTGGATTTTTGGTGTCAAAGTTTAAGGTTAAATTGATCCAAGACGGCTGCCGGCCGACCGGAATGACAGAGCACTAACATCTCCGACGCTCCGGTCCCAGGTCCGGATGTGCTAAAGTCCCCATAATCCCTCAATTGTTTTGAAATAAGGTGTTTCACTATATATCAGGTCTTCCTCCCTATCAAATGTAAAATTGCCTCACTCAGACGACTGCCAAAAACGACATAATGTCTTCAATACACAGTACGTTGAAAAAAGTAAACCTTTCCTGTAATGAAAGGTAATATCTAGAAAGTAATTATAATTAGCCCTTATTTTAAAAAGAAATGTGTTTGCTAGAAATGTCTAGGCGCTTGTTGTTTGGCCTGTTCTTCCCTAAATACATCTATAAGTTCAAGCATTGCAGTTATATGGTAAGTTATTTTACTGTGCGCTCTTCTTGAGTACAGCATTCTCATCGCAACATGTGAACAAAATCTGCGTGTTCCTTGCAATCATAAACTAGAGGCAAAGAAACTTTCGTAAACGTATTGCTCTCGCGGAAGACGCTGAAATCAACGGGCAATAATTACCTAGTGTACCGGCTCAGGGTCGGACTTAAAGACCCAGGGCCCCTAGCCAATTACAGAGTCCGGGCACCCTTTTGGGTAATTAAAAAAAATTACCTATTTTATTTTATATTTAGTTAACCTTTTTTTAATTTATGAAATAGACAAGATGAACATTATAGAGAGTGAATTAAGTCTCTCCTCTTCTGTGGTAGATCTTTAGTAATTCTTAAATCTCTTTAGCACTAAAAATGCAGACAGTTTGTCCCCGGGCCAGCCCCCCCCCCCCATCCTCGGGGCTTTAGTGCCCTAGGCAGGGCCTTGTTGGCCTAGGCGGAAGTCCGGCACTGTACCGGCTATAAGTATTATTCATGTGCAACAACACAACCTCAATCTTAAACACTAAAGTCATAACGGTTAAAACTTTTCCAAACCAGCAACTTCGACTGCAGATCTGGAAACTGTTCCGCTTGAATCAATCAAATTCTACTGATCATTTTAGTTGCTGCTGTTCACTCACCAAACAGTGAATTCTACATATTCCTAGTGTAATGTTCTGAACAGTCAGTAAAACCTCAGTGCATTCCACTGATTCTTCGGTATAAAACAGTCCATTGACTGAAGAATCAGTAAAATAATTCTACTGAATGAAATCACTGATTCGCATTTAAAGTGTAGGGTATCAAGAACGATTTGGTCAAGTAAATTACACGCTATACTGCAGTTTTCATCAGATAATTATATCGAGTGGTTTTTCAGTAAGTATAAAACTGGCAGCTTACTGAGGCAGCATTCATTAAAAAAAAACCTGTTGCTCTAATATATCGAAGATTTAATATACACATTACAAATCACTCAAACTGCGACAACTTGTTGTCATTGTTATTTAACGTTGCCATACTTAAAAAAAATTGCGAAACGTTTTACAAGTTAAATCACTTTGTGGCAGCATTTGACTTTATATTATTTTTAACGGTCAATACCTTAAATAAAATGTTAAAAATTAATTATTTAATATGTACACTGGTGCAAGTATATATAGATGCAAACAAATAGACTAAATTTTTATTATCGCGTCGAAAAAACTATCGACGCTATTATATGCGTGGCTGACTTACCTATTTCTGTAAAAAGAAGAAGTCGTAGCTTAATTTCCGAGAGAAGCTATCGCTTCTGAGCAAATTATGTAATTCATGCTTCTATATAATGTTACAAGGCGATACCACACACTCAACAAACTTTTCAAACAATGAATAAATTTTTGGTTAAAAAACTGCAACTGGGCCTAACTGGTGTCGATGAGAAGTTTACACTGTTACAAATATGTGGGATAACTAGGTACGTAAAGTAAATGAGGTGTTGTTTTAATTTAATACAAACCCTAAGATAAAATAAATTTATTAATTAAAATTCAAAGGTAAAACACTATTCAAAATTTTGAAATGAAATGACCAAACTGCGAAAATATTAAAGATTACAACGTGGTTGCAACAGAAATTGATTCAGGGAAAATACGATCTATTCAAGTGTTAGTTCAGTCTCACTAATAAGAAATATGAAATTAATTTGCCTTATACATTATTACACTACGATAAATCCTCATTTCATCGATTTGATGCACGTCTGCAATGTCTCCTAGAAACGTCTTGTGCTCACTCAGAATTGTACCACAGTGGCACGATGTCAGTTATGGTCGAAGGACAATTTTTGTAATGGAGCCGATCAAAAGTGCAAGGGACATTTTTTTTTGCGGGGAGAGGATTGCTGTAAAAATTTTACAAATGGGAACGAAGCTTATTTCAATGAAAATCACATGATTTCCTCTAGAAATAATTTTTTTTTTTACTCAAAATATATATAGTTAAAAAAAAAAAGTTTGGCCAAACTTTCACATTTTATTTATCTGGAGAAACGATTATATTATAATAATTAAAATTATATCTTTACAAATTTTCTTCGCGCAAGGCCAGAAAAACTTACAAGTTACCTTCAAAACTCACAATATCATACTGCATTATCTATAAAAAAAATTTGAACCCTCCGGTGAGAAGATACTCCGATCGTTCTCTCGCCTCCTGTTTATGCCATAGTGTACTGATGGTCCTATGCCGCAATGATTCTCGCCATTAATGGCGTAGACACGCTCGCTCACACTTCGCCATGGCGCACTAGTATGGTCCTCAGCGCACCCAAGACTGTAACTATCCAAACATTGTTATGTTACTTAGCGAAATGCCTGCGCAACAATCAATTAGAGTGGTGGTTATTTCTAGGGAGTGAGTAAGTGAAGAGATTAGGGCGGATCTGAACATCGAGGACCTGAGGGCAGATGAAGGTAAGCGAGGTAAGTATGGAGCGGCACCGGAATGAAAGCACGCGGGGACCGTGACGGACGATGCCGCTGGTTCATGGGTTTTCTCGGAGATATCCCGTTCCCGACACCCTTGCATTCCGGCGCTTCTCCAAATCCACTTCGTTTCGCTCTCGTCGGTTCTCAAAGCCCAGTTGTTAAGATCTGAATGTCTATTTTATGCGACTACGTATGAAAGGACCGTTTATTTGGAACAGTCACTTTGCTGGTTGATCGACAACCAGCAAACATTAAAGGTTCTATAGTACTGCAAGTGTGTCCAAGCGTGTTTAGTGTGTGTTGACCCAAACTCAGGATGGGAACTTGGAATACAATAGACCTTGATATATGGCGCTCAAACAAATGCCTTAAAACTGGATTTAGATGCCACGAAATATACACTGAAGAGCCAAAAAAATTGGTACACCTGCCTAATATCGTGTAGCCCNATTCACACCATGAATCCTGCAGGGCAGTCCACAAATCCAGTATGCGCCAATTTGAGAAAGGGTTGCACGTCTGTCAAGTTTAATGATTCTCGTTAGTCGTCGTTTGTCCCGTTCTTTCACAATATTTTTCCGGCCGCAGCGATGTCGACGATTTGATGTTTTACCGGATTCCCGATATTCACGGTACACTCGTGAAATGGTCGTACGTGAACATCCAAATGCTATCGCTAACTCGGAGATGCTATGTCCTATCTCTCGTGCGCCGACGTTCAAACTCCACGTTCAAACTTACTTAAATCTTGATAACCTGCCATTGTAGCAGCAGTAACCGATCTAGCTGCCGACCGCATCGCGTTAATATAATTTGTTTCATACCTCTATTATTTGCATACGCACGCTTATACCAGTTTTTTGGCTCTTCAGTGTTTAACTACTATTGACTGTAATGCATACGAACGGAAATTAAGGAATTCCGCGATAAACCAGCTAAGTGCATAGAAATCATTTAATCACCTTTAATGGTGTTTTTTTTAACCCACCGCCTTGGATAGTACGCTGATGGCCTTGGTGGCTAAGCTTTTATTTCAAATTTAGTGCAATTATTTTGTTAGGACACGAACTTTGATTGCCAAAACTTAATAATGTTAGACCACTGTTACTTTTTCACTCGTATGATCAGCCATGGGAAGTAATTAATAATTCACTCCGAAACAACGTGAGACATGTTACATTGTCTTCGAGTTATTTTTAGTGAAAATCAAAAATGTATATAAAGTTATATCTGGGTTATCCTACCGTTTTAAAGTAAAAATTGTATTTTTAATAACTTCTTAAAATATAATCAACTATTACATATTTCTGGTTTAATCCACTTTAAGGGACAATGCTGTCAATTGAAAATTGTCCGTGTGTTGTCTAGGTACCACTTATTAATGTAGTAGTGCCTACAGGCGGAAAATGTATTAGTTTTCCATTACAGTGTTGTCATGACCTGCATTGGTTTGTGATTCTCACCTCAGCCAGTGTGCAAACGTTTACTTTATAGTACTTCTGATACTGAAGCAAAAGTAAAAATATAATTTAACTCAGCTACTGTTATAAGAGATGATGCAAGGGTTAAAATAAACCAGAAATTAAAATCTAAGCCCGATCCGGTGTTCCATGATGGTCATTGTAACACCAATAGGGTCGTTATAACCCCAGCGGATTTTACATCTATGTGACCTAAGTGAAAACAAATTTGAAATTACGTACATAGCTTGAACGGCACTTACCGCTCGCAGGTCGCAATTACGGCACGCGTATGGTAGTTACGGCACGGTGCTGTAAATACGGTACGCCCGCCCCTCATCGCCGGCGGAGATGGTTGTGGAGCAGGGTCGCGTGACACCAGGTGGCTGGTTGTGCGCCGGAAGTGTTCCTCCTCTCCACTACCCCGGCCGGACCTAAAAACTCAGCCCTTCGTTAAGCACCCGGAAGCACGCGATTGGCTTCAAATAGAGCGGATGGGCGGAGCGCCCATGATTTACCACAGCGCAGATGTAACAACACGTCTTTCCGCGTTTGTGTGGTCAATTTCGGGAGAAAAATAAAGCATACATTTCTTACATAATATTATTTTTTATATTTGATTTTGTTGTTTGTGTCAGTCAATATTCTGCAAAAGCAAGATTTTAATTAAAAAAAGAAAATTCTGCTTGCACATGTTATTTATAAGCGGTAAAATAAACACGTACCTGTTTTGCAGCATAATATAAATATTTTAATTCAGTTTTTCTGCCGTGTTTAGAATTTTTGTTTTCGATAAAAAAAAACCCTAACTAATATTATAAATGTGAAAGTGTGTTTGTTTGTTTGTCCTATTTTCACGTCGCAACGGAGCCACGGATCGACGTGATTTTTTTCACAGAGATAGTTGGAGGACCGGGAAGTGACATAGGCTACTTTTTATCCCAAAAAAATATCTTATTTCCTCAGGAAATGTTATTTAGTAAAAACAGCTCTCGGGGTGTAATACTGCGTCAATGTAAGTTTTTAGTGTGGGACAAAGCACAATTTCACATAAAAAAGCGATGTAGGCACCAAAAAAAACTCTACAGGATATACGAAACAATGCAGACATTATGGGAGGAATGGTTGTATTACTGGCTGGTGACTTCCGCCAAACTCTACCGGTGATTCAGAGAGGCACACCTGCAGATGAAATCAAAGCCTGTCTCAAGTCATCAAGCTTATGGGCAAATTTCAAGAAATTCAGCTTGNGCACACCTGCAGATGAAATCAAAGCCTGTCTCAAGTCATCAAGCTTATGGGCAAATTTCAAGAAATTCAGCTTGACGACAAATATGAGAGTGCACCTCTACAATGACGTTGATACAGAATATTATGCTGATACACTATTAAAAATTGGANGCAAAAGCAAGATTTTAATTAAAAAAAGAAAATTCTGCTTGCACATGTTATTTATAAGCGGTAAAATAAACACGTAACTGTTTTGCAGAATAGTATAAATATTTTAATTCAGTTTTTCTGCAGTGTTTATAATTTTGGTTTTCGATAAAAAAAAACCCTAACTAATATTATAAATGTGAAAGTGTGTTTGTTTGTTTGCCCCTATTTTCACGTCGCAACGGAGCCACGGATCGACGTGATTTTTTGCACAGAGATAGTTGGAGGAAAGGGAAGTGACATAGGCTACTTTTTATCCCAAAAAAATATCTTATTTCCTCAGGAAATGTTATTTAGTAAAAACAGCTCTCGGGGTGTAATACTGCGTCAATGTAAGTCTTTAGTGTGGGACAAAGCACAATTTCACATAAAAAAGCGATGGAGGCACCAAAAAAAACTCTACAGGATATACGAAACAATGCAGACATTATGGGAGGAATGGTTGTATTACTGGCTGGTGACTTCCGCCAAACTCTACCGGTGATTCAGAGAGGCACACCTGCAGATAAAATCAAAGCCTGTCTCAAGTCATCAAGCTTATGGGCAAATGTCAAGAAATTCAGCTTGACGACAAATATGAGAGTGCATATGACGTTGATACAGAATATTATGCTGATACACTATTAAAAATTGGAGATGGGCGGTTAGAAACAGATGCCAAGGGCTGTGTGTCACTAACGGGGGATTTTAGTAATTTGGTGAAGAGTGATACGGAACTTATTGCTAGCGCTTACCCAGATCTACAGGGAAATATAAATGGCGACCAGTGGTTATGTAAAAAATAGATTCTAGCACCAAAAAATGACATCGTTAGTGCTCTGTTTTGTGTTTATGATTAGTGTTTGTCTACAAAGAAATAAAGTTATTTCTCCTTATAATTTTGTTACTATATCCACGAGAGCGAAGCCGCGGGTAAAAACTAGTTGGAAATAGTTTAACGACAAGGTTAATCGTCTTTTTCATTTTGTTCAAGGCGTCTTTTCATTACTTCCATAAAGTATATATAAAAACTTGGAAATAAAGCGCGCATTCATAGGCATAGGAGAATTATATTAATTCATTTACATTGTTTGTTACATTTTACGTTATATCACTTGTTCATTAGCTGCCGCTCCTAGCCCCATTACAGTCAGCTCATGAATGAGTCCTGGCTTCATTCTACGTTTGGTGTTGATTGATATTTCGTAGCTGGTAACTGTCGGAGAGTGACTATAAAATACCCACTTTTTAAACATTATTTAACTTAACATATAATCACAAAATCTTTCGTTCCTAAATACAAAAAGAGAAGACTAAAATTTCAGGCTGTACGAAACTAGATTTAATAAAACTATTTGTAGGTTGGCACTATATTATGTGCTTATACACTGCTGGCCATTAAAATTGCAACAAAAATAAGTACATAAGATCTCACAAATCATCACACACAGGTGATATGTACACTTTTGCAGCTTGGTATGGAGTACATTACATGAGGAAATCCGTTTCGCTGGCCCCACAACGGACGGCAATTACCGCTGCTTTACGACGCGGCATTGACAGAAAGAGAATTTGGTTGTCCGTATGGAGTATGTGCCCAAAGTTCATCTATTGTGGCAGCGGGTGCCATGTGGCAGACCAGTCGTTGCCCGACGACCATGGACCACACGTTTTCGAAGGACGAAAGATCCGGTGGTGGACAGGCTTAGGAATCAGTGTGAAATGGTGGTAAACCATGAGCTATCAGGCGATGTGAACCACGTGCAGTCAAGCATTACCTGTTGGTGAAGGGCCCCAGGCTGGCTCTGGAGATAGGGGAAAACCACAGGCTCCAACACCTCCGAGATGTAACTGTTGTTAGTCAGCGTTACATCGACGTGGACTAGTCGTTAGAGGGACTGGAATCCGATGTCACCATATACCATAACTTCAGGTGCTCGGTTGGTATGATGGTGCATAATGCATAAGTCATGCGCCATGGTGCCACTAGCCATTGATGAAACCATCGTGATGCTGCAATCACAAGCAGGATTCGTTGGAGAAGACGATGGCATGTTATTCGTCCCTCCAGGCCCAACGTTGCACGCACCAATGCAGCCGCAGACGCCTGTGGTTAGCAGTGAGTGGCCGCTGTAGTAATGAACGCCTGGGCACGATGCCCTGGTACTGCAGATGGTTACGCACCGTGTATGTGAACACAGACTGGCGTGTCACACGCCTGTACTCTTGGGCGAGGGTGTTTGTGTAGCTGTATGGTACGTTATCGCCATGCACACCAGACGTCTCTCCTTGCGCTCGTTGGTGCGACGGAGCCGCTGGCTTCCTGCACGTCACTCAGCCTCTCCCTCCTCTTCCCACGGATTCCATATCCGTTTTACTGTGGTTGCATCTCTTCCACAATGAGAGCCAGTTTCTTGGTTGGATAATCAACAGCCCCGATAGGCCACGATACTTCCGCGGTCAAATGCGGAAATCTGTTCGTATGGTTGTTGGTTTTTTAACATGGCATACATACTCACACCATCTGAGCAAACGAAAGGCGGAGAAACACAAAACCACTATCTGTCAGTGGCTCCTTGACCTCCACTTATATACCACCTATCATTGTCGCTATTGGCGCATGTGTTGCCCCACTCGATTGAGTAACTAATCACGTCATTGCCCTACCTTGCTCTACATAATCCCCTTATGTGGGGTCCTCAGATGCATCCATCTTGGTACTGCAGTTTTGAAGGACAGCAATATACAACACGCCGTGAAGGGCCACGAGTTTGTGACACAGAAAACGTAATAAATACAGGCCCTTATACTAGAAACTTCATTTGCACACGTCAGCGGAAATTCCGACACTGGCGAACATCATTTCGGAACGCTGTTGGTCCATCAGTGCCTGGTAATTAATTTGTCAAACCAGTAACTCAGAGAGAAGGGAATATTTCGCAGCACGCAGTAGCCAATCAGATAGAAGGCTCATTCTAGATCCTCTAGCAGCCAATCAGATAATGGGTGCACCCACAAGAAAGGAACTACAATGTATGGATACACTTATGCATACTTATCTTTTCTGTGCCAATGGTGACATGTTTAACTCGAGTGGCTGTACTCCGTATTGCCTGGTTGGAAAGGAAAATATATTCTGACTGTGGCAGCAGGTAATTGACCAGTGACCTCTCCTCTAGTATAAAGGTAACTTTAGTGTCTAGTAAGATTCCAGAGTTTCTAAACATTAACAGTAAAAACTAAGTAAAAAAAAATTTTAACAGCTTCATTTTCTAACTGTGCGATATAGTTGTCAGGCCAGTAAAATTCTTACTGTTTTTCAAGTGAATTAATTTTTATTCTTCGGGCACTCGACCCAACGTAAGTACATAGCAAAATGATTGCCTTCGGCATGCAAGATAAAAAACGTATCTATATTCTATTACATCAACTCTCTTCCTCATCCGTTCTGATTCACCACTCGTGGCTAAAGCATGCGCAAGAAAGTTTTCCAGCAGAAAAATGAACATGCGAAGAAATATTACTGTATTTTTCGAGGATCCGTAATTTTTACGTTATATTTCGTTAACGCAGTAGGATATTTAATTTCTGCGAAGAAATTTACTATTGATAAATTACTGACCCATAGCTACCTTCCCTTTGGAGCCAGTTCTGTGTTCCACTTGACCACATGGAATGTGCTTTCTTGGGAACCGATATTTCGTCCGTCAAACTACGCTCCATTAAAATCACAGAAACTTAATTCAGAACATCCCAGAGTCTACTGTGCTGAAGGATTACAACCCTTGGTCTTCAGATCCCTGGTTATTTTACGATACCCAGAGAGAAAAAAAACATGTTTTCACTTCTCGAATACTGTTGCAAGAACTTTTAATTGGTATAATCAAGAGACTATCCGGCAGAGCTGTAGCTCGCGAACTGAAGTTCTGTTTCCAACTTCAAGATAACAAGGCTCCCTCCACACTCGGCGCGGTTCGCTGGTTTTCGCGTGTACCGTCAGTTCTGAAAACATCGTGCACACGGAACTTGCCGTGTTGTTTCTTGCGTGTTGCGAAATGAGTTTAACGTTTTCGCGACCATGGCCGAATTTAGCTCGGGAATTGCGAGAACGAAATTTCTTCGACACTTTAAATATTGCTTCGCGACATTTTATCAGGATTTTACGGGAACAGAACACATCAATAAAATGTTACGTGAAAAATTTCAAGTATTCTAATGAATCATTTTTCTTAACGTGCACTTTGTAGGGACTGATTCATATCGCCTAGGGACTGATTCATATCGCCTCTCCATTGGTTTACAACCAGCCAATAACAATCTTTGTTCACTAAATGTGACTGGCGTAGGGAGTAAAAATACACGCATCATTGAAATTGTGTACTTGTTGTGGTGGGTATACGTACCTCTCTCATAGCTGGAGATGCGAGTATTTCACGAAATCACTTAGTGTCACAATATACTCCAATCAGGTATAGTTTGGTTTCACTGTTATGAGTGGGCAGTAAATTTAAGCACTCCACCTGTAACTTTAAGCCAGAAATAAACAGTCAGCAACAGTGTGAGCGAGTCTTGTGAAAGGCAAAAGGAATGTTCTGCGCTACAGCAGAAGACAATGAACACATGATTGTATTTGAGTTTGTTTATTTACACGAAATCAAGGCTGATGCGTAATTAATTCGCGGAAATTTAAGGGCTCTTACATTGTTTACGCTACCTGATGCAGAGGGTGCTTTTACCCCCACCCTACCCCCGCCCCTCGCATCGCCGGCACAAGCAATAGAGTTCATGACGTCCAACGGAATACAAACTGCGCGAAGGGCCCGATAAAAAGGACTGAAATACACATAAACAGTGCAGGCACATGCAGCTAAGAAAACAGTTAACCAGACAGAAGCCCAAGTGTGGCACCGTTGTGTATCTTCAGTGCAGACCCACATCATAATTTAGACCCTCGCACTCAGAAACACACATGGTCCGACTGCGGTGCTAACTTCACCTCTACCGTCTGTCCATAACAGGAGATACCGCGGTGACTCAGCGGTTAGGCTGCTCGCGTCCCACCAGGGCAAGCCGGGCTCAATACCCGGCCGGATATCTCCCAGATTTTCACAAGTGGGGATCGTGCTGGGCAATACTGCTGGTTTACTAGATGAGCTTCCATTTTACCTAGCTATTACCTTACGTGGATGCTCCATTCTCACATAATTTCACCCTTCATCGGCTCTCAAGAACTCGTTGGTGCTAGCGGCCCAAATCTCTCAACTCAACTAATAGCAGTCTCACTGCTCACTGTCCCAGCCCGTCAGCGGATGAAGAACCCTGAAGTATAACACTGCCAACAGGAGTCCAACCTCAATGGCTCTGTTACCAGAGTGGAATTTTTGATAAAGTCTAATTTTGTGAAATGTTTTTTGTGAAATAGATATATATTTTGCAAGCGATAGGGGCAACACTACCAGGTGCATATAAAGCGGCATCGCCTTTAATCACAATGAACTTAACTGGCATGCAATTTATTCTCACGCATGATGCAGCTATAGGTATGTGAAACTGTAATTTTATTTTTTGTAACGTTTGAAGAAATGTCCCATGAAGTGTTCTGTCACTCTTTCATACTTATGCGTAAGGAACCGAAAAACTAGTTGAGCCATTTTGTCACACGATGTTCTTAAAAAATGTATACGTGTTTGTTATTTGTGCACCTAGTCCACAATTGCTTGTTATTTCTCGGATGAGACTGACCCAACAACAGGCAGCAGAATGCAGGGCAAATGACGAACACTTATGGCGTTTCCAAGGAACCAATCAGCAGATAATATTATTTGAGTGTACAAACGAACGTCATTCTGTCCTAAAAGTCACTGAACTCATGTATTCTCCTATACTTGTGATTATATAATTCGAGTTAGAGTAATTTCAGAGACCAGCTTTACAGTGTAAAACGGATCATAAGGTATGTTTCTAACGTATTTCACGTCTTGTAAGTGCCATTCCTGTGTCGTCCGGAGTGTTCTTTATCGAATATTGTATTCGTATTATGCATGGACACCAGATTTTCGCGAAAAAAAATTGCACATAGACTACATTACAGTACCCTACGTAAACCCGTAAGTTTTTCCTTTGTTTATTGCCCGTGTGCATTTCTGAGAACATATCTTAGTATTAGACTAGAAAAATATAAAGATTAGACTACTTTGATAGCGAATGCCTTTGATTCTCGGATAGGCACCAAATACGCGTAGTTTTTAACACCAATATTACCGCGGAGTTGTAATCGAGCTAAAGTGTTTTGAAACAAAAGCCAAGATCTCTTTTCTTAATAATTGGATGTCGCTAGAAATATGTTAACCAGTATCGTAGACAAGCGTATTTTCAGACAGGCTGCAGTAATCGTCATAACAGATTTATTTCTTGTAGATAATGCGTTATAAAATTTAATTGCACTTAAAATATATTATATGTTTTTTAACAGTTTTATATATAGGATGAGTATAAAAGAANTGGGCAATACTGCTGGTTTACTAGATGAGCTTCCATTTTACCTAGCTATTACCTTACGTGGATGCTCCATTCTCACCTAATTTCACCCTTCATCGGCTCTCAAGACCTCGTTGGTGCTAGCGGCCCAAATCTCTCAACTCAACTAATAGCAGTCTCACTGCTCACTGTCCCAGCCCGTCAGNACTCGTTGGTGCTAGCGGCCCAAATCTCTCAACTCAACTAATAGCAGTCTCACTGCTCACTGTCCCAGCCCGTCAGCGGATGAAGAACCCTGAAGTATAACACTGCCAACAGGAGTCCAACCTCAATGGCTCTGTTACCAGAGTGGAATTTTTGATAAAGTCTAATTTTGTGAAATGTTTTTTGTGAAATAGATATATATTTTGCAAGCGATAGGGGCAACACTACCAGGTGCATATAAAGCGGCATCGCCTTTAATCACAATGAACTTAACTGGCATGCAATTTATTCTCACGCATGATGCAGCTATAGGTATGTGAAACTGTAATTTTATTTTTTGTAACGTTTGAAGAAATGTCCCATGAAGTGTTCTGTCACTCTTTCATACTTATGCGTAAGGAACCGAAAAACTAGTTGAGCCATTTTGTCACACGATGTTNGAAGTGTTCTGTCACTCTTTCATACTTATGCGTAAGGAACCGAAAAACTAGTTGAGCCATTTTGTCACACGATGTTATTAAAAAATGTATACGTGTTTGTTATTTGTGCACCTAGTCCACAATTGCTTGTTATTTCTCGGATGAGACTGACCCAACAACAGGCAGCAGAATGCAGGGCAAATGACGAACACTTATGGTGTTTCCAAGGAACCAATCAGCAGATAATATTATTTGAGTGTACAAACGAACGTCATTCTGTCCTAAAAGTCACTGAACTCATGTATTCTCCTATACTTGTGATTATATAATTCGAGTTAGAGTAATTTCAGAGACCAGCTTTACAGTGTAAAACGGATCATAAGGTATGTTTCTAACGTATTTCACGTCTTGTAAGTGCCATTCCTGTGTCGTCCAGAGTGTTCTTTATCGAATATTGTATTCGTATTATGCATGGACACCAGATTTTCGCGAAAAAAAATTGCACATAGACTACATTACAGTACCCTACGTAAACCCGTAAGTTTTTCCTTTGTTTATTGCCTGTGTGAATTTCTGAGAACATATCTTAGTATTAGACTAGAAAAATATAAAGATTAGACTACTTTGATAGCGAATGCCTTTGATTCTCGGATAGGCACCAAATACGCGTAGTTTTTAACACCAATATTACCGCGGAGTTGTAATCGAGCTAAAGTGTTTTGAAACAAAAGCCAAGATCTCTTTTCTTAATAATTGGATGTCGCTAGAAATATGTTAACCAGTATCGTAGACAAGTGTATTTTCAGACAGGCTGCAGTAATCGTCATAACAGATTTATTTCTTGTAGATAATGCATTATAAAATTTAATTGCACTTAAAATATATTATATGTTTTTTAACAGTTTTATATATAGGATGAGTATAAAAGAATACCCCAACATTTAAGGTGTATAATATCAAAACCAAACAACCTACAACCTTGATTGACCAATCAAATGAATCGTGGAACCATGAAGTACGTTTTCCATACATTCATAAATGTTAAATGTGACCACCACGAGCGGTCCGAATGACATCTACGCGATAATCAAACTCGTTCCATGCTCTTGTCAGCATGTCTGGTGGTACGATTTGGAAGGCGTTCGTAAATCTCATTTGAGGAGGTGAGGGGGAAGCGAGCTCGCATTCGACACGTCAATATGAAAGGGACGGTCTGATGTTTCCTTTATGTGCTCAGAACGAAGTAGACGATATCTTCAAGTCTAAGCTGGCTTTTAGTGACGAAGCGACGACGTTCCATACAAATGGTAAGGTGAACCGGTACAACGTGCGGAAATGGGGTCAAGAGCCTCCAAATGAAACCACCGAACCCGAGCGCGCTTCCCCCAAAGTGAAAGTGTTTGGCGCTCTATCCAAATACACTGTTTTCGGCCCTTTCTTTTTTTTACGAGCCCACTGTTACTGGAATCCCTTATTTGGACATGCTTACAGAGTGGTTGTTTCCTCAGTTATAAGAGGCGGCGGGGGTTTTCATTTTCCAGCAGGATATTGCGCCACCCCATTGGCACCTAACTGTTGGCGGATACCTGAACGAAACGTTGCCGCGACGCTGGATTGGACGAGGAGCAGCTGGAGATCAGGCTCTTCATCACTGGCCCCCAAGATGCCCGGATCTTACTCCGTGCGATTTTTTTCTACGGGGGTGCATGCAGNTCCTCAGTTAGAAGAGGCGGCGGGGGTTTTCATTTTCCAGCAGGATATTGCGCCACCCCATTGGCACCTAACTGTTCGCGGATACATGAACGAAACGTTGCCGCGACGCTGGATTGGACGAGGAGCAGATGGTGACCAGGCTCTTCATCACTGGCCCCCAAGAAGCCCGGATCTTACTCCGTGCGATTTTTTTCTACGGGGGTGCATGCAGGATCAAGTGTTCCTTCCACCATTGCCGGCTAACATTGACCACCTCAAAACGAGAACTAAGGACGCCATCCAAACCGTAACACCGGTCATCCTGACAAGAGGGTGGAACGAGTTTGGTTATCGTGTAGATGTCGTTCGGGCCGCTAGTGGTGGTCACATGGAATATTTATGAAGATATGGCCAACAAACTTTACGGTTCCATGCTTCACTTGATTGGTCAACCAAGGTTGTTTGGTTGTGATATTATAGACCTTCAAAGTTTGGGTATTCTTTTATACTCAACCTGTATTCAATTTCAATATGCAAGGGACGTATAGGACACAACTAAGTGCTGAATTCATGCAGATCATCATGAAGATCTAACTCTTTGAATACTTCTGACGTCAAATGAGCCACCTAAATTCAAGAGACTGTTATAAATTTTGCAGTTAAGATAAAAGTCCCCATTTTAAACAAGTATAGGCGATTTAATATTATGTCATTAGTAATTTTCATTTGTTTCTTCACAACATAATACCACATCACCTACGTACAATATATCAGTCACTCAAATGAATAAACCGTCTTATACATTGTTCGAATGTTAGAAAGAACGTTTTATTTGGGTTANAATATATCAGTCACTCAAATGAATAAACCGTCTTATACATTGTTCGAATGTTAGAAAGAACGTTTTATTTGGGTTACTTCTACTCCGCATTACACGGTAATAAACGCTTTACGGTACTGTGTACTTTCAGTGTAACTTAACTAATACTGAGGTGGAAGTGGAACACAGTAACCAACATAGGCCCAAGGCGTGTTCGAGACTCTCGTCCAGATTATATTCAATTTAAGTTAACGTTCCCCCCCCCCTCCACTTCTCTATTCAAACGTTTTTTTATGTTCCATCCTTCATCTACCATGATTTCTACACTGAAAAAAAATAAATTTGTTAGCGGCTACAAAAAAAATTTTGGTTGATGCTTTCCTAGGCGAAAATTTGTTGTTGGTAAGAAACAGATTCTGGTGTCCAATAACACGCAGATAAACTAGTACTAAAACTATTTAGTTCTCATTTACGTATCTGTTTATTAACAATACATTTATTGGCTGCCACCAAAACATTTAGTTGACATCAATACCATAAATGTCATCAACAGTAATAACATTCTGCTACGACTGCAAAACTTCATCAATAATATTCTGCGCGTGCGCTCTGGCTGGCATATTTGAAGTGGCCATCTTCTGTCTGGCCGCGACGCCATATTTGTCCGTGTTCGTTTCTTTGCATCAGGTTACGAACTACATTATTAAGTATGCTCTTAATAATATCGTTTATATCATTCCCTTCTTCTAAATAAGTAAGTGTTATACTTACATTATACCATAAAATTAACTTTCCATGAGGTGAAGTGAGCAGGCCTTGTAGTGTGTGCCACATATTATCTACATGCTCCAGACAGTAAATTAACCTAGAGCAAGGTAGTGCTCTGCCCTCGCAGCTCAGGGGCAGAGTGGCCGACTTGTCGTCGGAGGGTGGGGGGTTCGCGCCGCGGTTCCTTCGCGGCACATTGTCAGCTCGCATGTCGCGCACATGAGAACTGTGAACTTGTCATCAAGTCAGTCTAACTTGAGCTCGTCAAACGTCAACAACACACAATGTCAAAAACGTCACCCCCACTATGTCTAACCGCAGATGTATAGGCCAATGTGTAAATAAAGTAAACATAAAAAAAAANTCAAAAACGTCACCCCCACTATGTCTAACCGCAGATGTATAGGCCAATGTGTAAATAAAGTAAACATAAAAAAAAAATTGGCGCAACGATAACACACTGAGCTCGCATGTGAGAGGTCCATGGATCGAGTCCGNAGTCAGTCTAACTTGAGCTCGTCAAACGTCAACAACACACAATGTCAAAAACGTCACCCCCACTATGTCTAACCGCAGATGTATAGGCCAATGTGTAAATAAAGTAAACATAAAAAAAAATTGGCGCAACGATAACACACTGAGCTCGCATGTGAGAGGTCCATGGATCGAGTCCCGCTCTTAGTGATGTTTATTTCTCTTTCTAATGGTTGGTGACCACAAACGTAATTTTGTAGTTGCCACTAAATACTGGAATTAGAAAACACTTTTTTTGTTGCTAAATAATTTTTTGGCCACCAATAAAATTTTGTTTTTCACCACAAAACCTTTATTTTTCAGCGTATTGCTAAACCAGTCAACACTTCAGCTGAGAATACTGTGCTCTCGAAAGTAGTTGGTTTGTACACTCTGAAATTTGGTCTTCGATCTCCAACAAATCTGTCGTATTCCCACTCACTCACCAACCACTATGTCACGTACTGNCTCTGAAATTTGGTCTTCGATCTCCAACAAATCTGTCGTATTCCCACTCACTCACCAACCACTATGTCACGTACTGCTACACATTTCGTTTCTCGTGGAGGTGAAGAATCATGCGTCTATTAATCGAAACAAAGGTGTTAATTATGGTGGGCAGTAATAAGTTGTTATGTACGTGTTAATTTATTCACGTTTATAGCTGAATTGTCTGCATAATCTGTACAGCGCACTGTCAATTGCGTCAATAACGTCTGATAAATACCAATAATTCACAACGTCACTGCATTTCTAATCGATTCAAATCGATTAAAACCTGTTTTGAGGTTGCATATCACGGTTTTCATTTCAAAACGTCTGCAGCAACACTGTAAAAATATTTGGAAATTTACCTGAAAATTGTAAGGTAATATAGATAACTCGTTTGGGAAACACATTTTTCTTTACGCGTAAGATACAGTTGTCGCACTCTGGAGTAAAGTTAACTTACATTGCAGTGTAAAATCCAATACATGGGTGGAAAAACTTCCCTTTGACGTGAGCATCTCCTCAGCATTATCTCAACAGCTCGATGGGAGGACGGCAGGAAGAAACAAAATGAGTTGCCATGTTCGACATCTTGTAGAACTTATATTCTTCAGGGCAGGCATAATACTAAGCCATAGAAAATTATTTTTGGGAACAAAAACGGTAAAATAAAGATATAAAATAGTTACAACTAGAAAATTAATTAAAAAAATTATTAGAAAATTTGCAAGAAACTGTGGAAAACAGATAGCTCTTTGTTCCTGTGTTCAAATCTCAATGTACACCTTCATCTTTACCCGCGTAATTTTTGTGTCAAGGGAATTGTTAAAATACTAATAAAGCCACTCACGAAGTTCTACACAATTACTGATCTGTACCGCACAAAAGAAGCCGAGCAATCTGTTACACAAAATAATTATTATCAGCAGTTCCAGTTAGAACTAATTGGCCATGTTGTTCTTAGAATGGCAGGAATGTTCAAGTTAATATAAACAAATGTTTCAAGAAAAGTTGTTTAGTTATTTAAATTAAAATTTTTTCAGGATACTTAAAATGACGCTTTTCAATTGTTTGTCGTGAATTCTTGTAGTACGTTAATAGTCACTATCACAGCTACGTTGACACCGTACTGTAATGGATAGCGCTCCGGCCTGCCGAAATAGAAAACTGTGGTTCGCGCCTACTCACCGGCAAATAAAGAGGATATTAGAATACCTGTTTGGTTATTATTTCTCTGAGGGTATAGGTAATAACGAAATAAAATGTAATAATACTCNACTAACACTCTCAAATTTTTTTTAATATTTTTATTTTTAATTAAATTTTTTATTACTTGTATGGGATTTTCACACACTTTTGTCAGACACTTTCCTGTGTCATCAGAAGTTAGTACTTTACTTGTTATGAAAATTTGCTTAATATTTGAGAGGTATTTTTTACCTTACATGTAATGGTAATTAGTTTCCCTTACATGTAAGGGAATTTTACCTCAATAATTTATAGAGAAATTGGGACTGTGGCAATTCCGCTTTGTTCTAGCAAACTGCTGTGGTAGACATTTTTTCTCCCAAGCCGTTTTAAACCAACCTCTATATTTCCATCAACTTTCCAAAAGAATCTTTGTGCTTGGTCTTCGGTACGTGACAAGGGAAAATTATTGAATGCACAGAAAATGATTCACAAGGGACGACATCGCGAATAGCATTTTCTCCATGAAAAAGATTCTGTCTCCGGAGCNGGAACAAAAACGGTAAAATAAAGATATAAAATAGTTACAACTAGAAAATTAATTAAAAAAATTATTAGAAAATTTGAAAGAAACTGTGGAAAACAGATAGCTCTTTGTTCCTGTGTTCAAATCTCAATATACACCTTCATCTTTACACGCGTAATTTTTGTGTCAAGGGAATTGTTAAAATACTAATAAAGCCACTCACGAAGTTCTACACAATTACTGATCTGTACCGCACAAAAGAAGCCGAGCAATCTGTTACACAAAACAATTATTATCAGCAGTTCCAGTAAGAACTAATTGGCCATGTTGTTCTTAGAATGGCAGGAATGTTCAAGTTAATATAAACAAATGTTTCAAGAAAAGTTGTTTAGTTATTTAAATAAAAAATTTTTCAGGATACTTAAAATGACGCTTTTCAATTGTTTGTCGTGAATTCTTGTAGTACGTTAATAGTCACTATCACAGCTACGTTGACACCGTACTGTAATGGATAGCGCTCCGGCCTGCCGAAATAGAAAACTGTGGTTCGCGCCTACTCACCGGCAAATAAAGAGGATATTAGAATACCTGTTTGGTTATTATTTCTCTGAGGGTATAGGTAATAACGAAATAAAATGTAATAATACTCTCAAATTTTTTTAAATATTTTTATTTTTATTTTTAATTAAATTTTTTATTACTTGTATGGGATTTTCACACACTTTTGTCAGACACTTTCCTGTGTCATCAGAAGTTAGTACTTTACTTGTTATGGAAATCTACTTAATATTTGAGAGGTATTTTTACCTTACATGTAATGGTAATTAGTTTCCCTTACATGTAAGGGAATTTTACCTAAATTATTTATAGAGAAATTGGGACTGTGGCAATTCCGCTTTGTTCTAGCAAACTGCTGTGGTAGACATTTTTTCTCCCAAGCCGTTTTAAACCAACCTCTATATTTCCATCAACTTTCCAAAAGACTCTTTGTGCTTGGTCTTCGGTACGTGACAAGGGAAAATTATTGGTTGCACAGAAAATGATTCACAAGGGACGACATCGCGAATAGCATTTTCTCCATGAAAAAGATTCTGTCTCCGGAGCNTTGCACAGAAAATGATTCACAAGGGACGACATCGCGAATAGCATTTTCTCCATGAAAAAGATTCTGTCTCCGGAGCATAGATTTTTTGCTCTACACTTATTCACAAGGGAATTTTTACAGCAGCAATGATAGTTTCTCCATTATTCATGCCGTATTCCATCTCCCTATATTCTCCTTTATCTTTTTGGAGAGCTGGCTCGATATTCTGTTTCCACCAAGTCTATTTTCTTCCGCTCCTTTTCTTTTTGGTCGTATTCGGTTATATACTTATTTTGAAGTTTGTATTCTCAGTATGACATATAACTTTATATTATTTCGGTAGTTTATCAGTTTTCATCTTCGCTCCTTCTTTCTGCACTG
This sequence comes from Clitarchus hookeri, assembly GCA_002778355.1. Lineage (NCBI taxonomy): Eukaryota > Metazoa > Arthropoda > Insecta > Phasmatodea > Phasmatidae > Clitarchus > Clitarchus hookeri. Next base: position 91,061 of record NQII01005967.1, on the reverse strand, counting down.
TTTCGTTAATAATCAAAATGCGATGCCGTCTCCAGTAATTTAGCTCCATTGCATTTCGTGGTTTAGTCGATGTTCCTTTTGTTGCCCTTTCTCAAACACCATACGCCACCCAGTTTTCTAACGTCTTCGCGAAATATTTTCTATTTCGTCTTCATTTTTAACTGTATCGCTTCAGAAGGTCGGCATGAGATTTCTCACTCGGAATAGTATTCGTATTTACTTTATTGCTGATGAAAGATTCATATCGTTAAATGGGATGCCTCAGCTTTGATATTCATCACTACTATTCCTTTACGTTTCACTGAATGCATGCAAGTTTCTAAAAGTTTCGTCAATCTGCTATAGTTAAAATCTATACGTTCTGGACCCGTGCGATGGTAATGGCGCATTAACTCTCTAATGACCGTACGCCCGAATGCCAGCAAAAGAAAAATAAACAACGGGGAAATGGCCTCCAGCAAAACGGGCAGACAATAAAAAAAAGTTACAGCTGTTAATGAATGCATGAATGCAGATGGGAGCGTGGGGCTCAACCTGTTACGAAATTAGCGCCCGAACTTTTCAGTTCCCTCGTCGCAAATATATGCGCGTACCGACGCACTGGCCGTTTAATGTCTGGTTGAGTGGTCGCTTCGGTGACATTAATAGACTGGTATATGAGAGTTTTTTTTTTTGACGGAAGATAGGGGAGGATTGCGGGTGAACTCCAGCCTGGGCGGAAATGTAACTGTCCAGTATCGCTGCTCCAGTGACGTTAACACGTCCGCTGGTCACAACGTCCCAGAATACTACGCCAAATGTGAAAGTATGTTATTCGTATCTGAGGTGGTTTCCCTGCCTTCATTCAAATTTCATGCTTTCAACGTGTTGGGACAGATGTTCCCAATTTTAGCATCGTGCAAAATTTTTTATTCCAACAGCGGAAGTGCACTTAAAAAAAAAAGTTCTATATATATNTCCCAATTTTAGCATCGTGCAAAATTTTTTATTCCAACAGCGGAAGTGCACTTAAAAAAAAAAGTTCTATATATATTTAAGCTTTAATATTTGCTTTAGAATAATTAATAAAGTCATGTACATTTACAGGATGAAATAATTTTTTAAGTCTACAGTTTCTGTAATTGGTGTTTATATTCTAAGCGTACAGAAATTAAAAAAAAAATTGCAAAATTATTTTAATTAATTCTAAAATAATTATCAGAAAATTTACTTAAAAGTTATANGGATGAAATAATTTTTTAAGTCTACAGTTTCTGTAATTGGTGTTTATATTCTAAGCGTACAGAAATTAAAAAAAAAAATAGCAAAATTATTTTAATTAATTCTAAAATAATTATCAGAAAATTTACTTAAAAGTTATACTTATTATTAAAATTACTATTATTGCACCTTCTAAACGTGAAATGAAATAAAGAATTTCTCATGCATTAAAAAAATCTCCAAAAATGTATTAAATAGTAACAGATAATCAAGTACGTTGATTTCAGAAAAATAATTTTTATGAATTCCAATACAACTCTTATTTGAAACAAAGGAATTAATTAATAAGACCATTAGATATTTCAGATTTATAATGTCATAATTTTATTCATGGTTTTTTACTTTCAACAACATGTTCAGAAACGGCGACTCTAAAAATGTTTTAACATTAAAAATAATTTTTTTCGAAATGACGCTTATTTAAACGCAACTTTTTACCACTAAACATAAGGAAATTCCATTTTATGCTAGGTGAATTAAAACTTATTCTATTTCATGTCTTCTTAATGATCGCCAAATCAATATCATGTTTCGTTTCTAATAACCTTAGCAATAGACTTTCGATTTTTCTCAGTTAAGCGTTATCGAATATTGTGGCAGAACATTTCAGTGACCCTTAATGTGTACATGCATACGATCGGGAAAGTAAGAAACGATTGGTGAAAGGAACAAGTTATTATAGCAAAAATATAATTATATAAATTTAAGCATACAGCTTCTTGGACGTAAATGAACACAACTGAGAATTTACGACTACAGAAACCAAGTAATAATATCAAGTATTGAAGTGCATAGGAAACATAATGCAATCTAGATATATGTTGTTGGCGAAAAAATTTTCGAACGCTGATAAACATGACACTCTCCTCAAAGTATTTAATGGAAATATCTGAGATTGCCAAAATTATTCTAATTATATTTAGTGTAGACGAAATTTTAAAAACATTTAGGTAATCAAATTCAAAATTAAAAATTACAGTTGCCATCTGCTCTCTGAACTATTACTGGAATTAAGCTTACAGTCTATTAGCAGTTTTTTCTTAATTTTTTTAAACACACCTTTACAAAATAAACCCAGTATGGCGTGTTTGGTCGTTTCTTAAATAAGTTGTATATCTCAAGCGTTTTATAGTTGTTTTAACATAAAATTACCTTATTTTTTGATAAGCTGAAATTTGAGTTATATTTTATTGGTAAAATATAACATTTAATTTGTAATTAATATGAATAAAACAGGATGATAATAGGCGGATGGGCAATACCTAGTATGTAATAGTTCTTATGCTAAATATTATTACTCTGAGTGCGCACGAATACGGGGTGATTTCCTTTCGGTGTAATTTTCCAGACTCAGTAAAGATTGGTTTGCATAAGACGGAGGAATATCCAGAAAGTAGAACTTTACCTAGGCTTTAGAAAAGTTGGAAGTAACCGTTAATGGACTGCGGTGTTTGCTTGAACTATTATCACAGAATACTTCAGATAGCAGAAGTAAAACCGCATTACCCACCGTGAACTGCCAGCCTCGCTAGTGAAAAAAATTGCGCCACTCGCCAGCAGTATTGTGTAACGCTATTCGCCAATCAGCTCCTAGCGTATCACTAGCCAGGCGGCATACCATGGGGAGTCTTATCGCAGAGCGCGGTAGTGAATCACACAAAAGGGTGAGTGAGTGAAGAGTTTTGGGTTGCTCTTAGCATCGAGGTCTTGAGAGCCGATGAGGGTGAAGCGAGGTGAATATGGAGCAGCGCCGGAATGGAAGGAGCGGGGAAACGGGAAATCCCGAGAAAACCCGCTGACCAGCAGAATCGTCCCACATGCGCGGGAATCGAACCCGGTTCACCTAGGTGGAAGGCGAGTAGTCTAACAACTACACCACCACAACCCCAACACAAAATACCTACTTACGGAACCTGAGGCAGCCAACCAGCAAACGAGTACGTCTACATGAAAGAGACACATCACTCCTGTGTACATCTCCATTCTGTGCTATAATTTTGATCATATGGCACTGGACAACTCTATAATAAACCACAGATAATTCCGAACATGGCTAATACGCAGTCCATAGTCTTAAATGAGAGAGACTCATTTCTCGCCTTCTGCGCGTGCACCCTACATTGACCTACCGCGCACCAATACAACTGTCAAAATTTACATGGAACAAACTGAATAACGTTTATGCTATTAATATTAATTTAAAAAAACAAACAATTTGCATTAATTAAATCGTTTTAACGATACGAATTTAGTCAAACTGGTTTGAGGAATTGCACAAACATGTCAATGCACTTGTTTAGTGAACAGTTTTATAACCTGAAATCCCGCCTTCGCCGTGTATGATAGTAGAATTTGCTCAAAACAACTCAACGTTGGGACACAGAGACTGATTTTGCGCAAATAGCATGAACACTCTAACCCGCTTTATACTCTACGACAGTCACGCCAAAGTAATACGTTTAGTAGTCAACTGATAATTACAACGTGGAACGATACACGTGTTAGTTACCTGTCTGCTTAAAAACGATCTTAGTTGGTTTAGTGACTTGTTTGAATTTCCTTTACGTTCTCGATTTCCAGTGTTAAACAACAAATCTCTAGAATGACCACCTAGGTGAAATGGGTTTAATTCGCGGCCAGGCCTTTCCCTGGTTTTCGCATGTGAGAATCGTGCCGGACAATGCCGCTGGTAGGCGGGTTTTCTCGGGGATCTCCAGTATCCCCCTCCCCTTCATTCCGGCGGTGCTCCATACTCACTTCAATCACCCTCATCGGCTCTCAAGACATTGCTGTTAAGAGACGTTCAAATCTCTTCACTCACTCTACAATGGCACAGGTCTTGAATAATAATTAACTCAACTTGCCTTGTGTTATCGAACTCAACCTTATCGTTTAAGAAGTTCATCCATATTTTTTTTAACAGAATGTACTATACCACGCTGATATACACGCAGTCAAAATATAGGAGTGTAACTATTAATATAGCAAGTAACCTCTCAAGAAAACCTTGAGAGTAATGCATGTTGAACACACAGCTTTTCTGCTGCTTCTCACTGTATGGTTGCTGTTTGTAAAAGAACTGCTGCTGTTTCGTATTGAGCAATTTGTATCTCAGGCTCTTACACAATAACCGGACATTAGAGAGGAAATAAATCAATTTTCCATAATGAACAGGCACAACTGATTTTCACGTTAATAATTACACATGGGCTAGACTTCTTTCTACGTTAATACCTGTAATTTTCCTGTTTTTACTAGCCTCGAGTCTTTGCAAGAAGACATTTTGGTGTTTGACGAGACATTCAGAGTGGTATACATATAAAAAGGAAACACTTCCCACCAACATTTCGATGTCTTTTAATTATAACTCTTAAAACTGCGTTTCATAGAGTATGGTAAGAACCATTTTTTAAATAATTAATTGATTGGAGATTCCAGCAAACTTCTCCTGGCAAATCTTGCCTGCGACTTTAATAAAAACAAGTAATGAAACTTTTTTTTTTCGTCAAGGCGTAGTTTTGCCGTTAATCCAAATTTAACCAATCTGCATATATTTCCGTGAGCCGGTATTATGAGGCTTGCGCCGCCAATCTTAAATCGGGCACTCTCGCATAAAACATACCGTAATGCCATTTCGCCTCGGCGTGTATTTCTAATCTGCACTGAAGTACTATAAATATTATACACTGAAGAGCCAAACAACTGGTAAAGGCGTGCGTATGCAAATAACAGAGGTATGGAACCAATCAGAGTAACGTGATGCGATCGGCAGCTAGATCGGTTACTGCTGCCACAATGGCTCGTTATCAAGATTTAAGTGAGTTTGAACGTGGTGTTATAGTCGGTGCACGAGAGATGGGACATGGCATCTCCGAGGTAGCGATAACATTTGGATGTTTGCGTACGACCATTTCACGAGTGTACCGTGAATATCGGGAATACGGTAAAACATCAAATCCTAGACATCGCTGCGGCCGGAAAAAGATAGTGAAAGAACGGGACAAACCACGACTGACGAGAATCATTAAACGTGAGAGACGTGCAATTCTTTCCAAATCGGCGCAGATTGGAATTGTGGACTGCCCTGCGGCATTCATGGTGTGAATTGCCTCCTGAATTCCTTCAGACATTATTCGAGTCCATGCCACGTCGTCTTGCAACACTTCTGCGTGCTTGGCCGGGGGGAGGGGGGTTGGCTACATGATATTAGGCAGGTGTACCAGTTTTTTTGGCTCTTCAGTGTAAAAACCATTTGGCTACGCTATATGGCCGGTTGCATCATCAAAGATAATTTTTTGATCCGAAATTATTTTCAAACAAGTTATAAGACAATCACAGAATACTGTTCTCAGTTTTTCACTGTTTCACATATTTTATACCAATAATTTAAATGATTTATAACGTTTGTTGGTGAAACAGTACATGATGGTTAATTATCTGTACTAATAAATAAATATGCAAAACGAAATGTTAATATTACTCAAATATGCATGAAAGACATATAATTTGTAAATAAGTAGAAAGGCAGTATTAAGCTTTATAATTTTTGGAAGTGATATATATAAATATAGAAATATCTAAATAAGTTCAATAAAACTTGTACCGCGTTAAAACTACTAAAGCAGATTAAAGCTATTGTGTACTTTTATCCACTAGTTGCATCAAAATATTGGTATTAAAAATAAGGAACTTTAAAGAGTTCTTGTATATTAATTTTTAACCAAAATAGTTTTGAAATTTGTTATGTTCACACTGGGAAATATTTTTGTAGATAATAATAAATATTTTTCTTTCCTGAAGTTGTAACATGTTTCCTACATACGATGTTAAGATTGTCTGGTAATGCTATTTTAGTGCATTCAATCAGATTATACAGCTGAAAAATAAAAGTACGTCTAAACAAACTTGTCAGTTTTCTCCTACACTTCAACACCAGTAAATGCATTGTAACATCACAAAATAAGAGCCAATAAGAAACAGTGTTTTAACCAAACTAAGAGGACAATTTATGAACATAGGGTGACTTCCAAATAATACCTACCCCGATCAGGTATCCTAAGATCCTGGTTGCAACACCATATTCAGTTGGATTTGAGTTCCAGTGTAAAAGTGTTGCATCGACGTGATTGGTCGAGTTCCGATCGCATGTCTTTTGATCAAGACATGCCATTTCGCCTTTGTGGGTTATTCTTATTTACTCTGAGGCACAACGTGGTAGAGCTGTGAAGGTGTGCGTACGTAATAAGTGGACCGACACAAGTCTGCAACGGCAAAGGCAGCCCAGAGTGCGTTTTTCATAGCACTGAACCTGCGAACGGAATTCGGACGCAGAAGAAGAGGCGGCCCAGAAGTGCAGAAACTTGAGAGAGCGCGCCGCTCGCCTCTGGCGGCTGCGAAGGGGTCGCGTATCCCATTACAGTGACGGATACTCGAAATGAATCACATGGCCCAGCCCCTCCCGCTCAGACCCGCCACCAAAACTACTGCCGACCCCACGCGACACAAGTTTCAGTGGCTGCGCGCATGCATAATTCATGTTGCGTGGCTCGCGCGAGGCCGCCTCGGTGTTTTTTACACTCTCCCTCCTCTTCTTCCCACCCCTTTCCTTCACGCTCTTCCATCCCCTCGCAACTCATTCCATTTCCGGAGTCCTCTACCAAGGCGTGCGAAATCCTGGGCCCGCGCTGAGAATTAAACACTTCTCCGACAACAACGCTTCAAGAGGGGAAAGGGGAGAGTAAAAAAGTTTTCCGCCGTTTTCACAAACATGCGGCGATAGAGAGCCCAGATAATACCGTTTTTATGTAATTTATTTTTTAATTATTTTACCTCCTAACTTTGTTTAATACCTTCATTCCAGCTCTATTAACTTGTGTTAATATCTGAGGTTGGATTTAAGCTGGTTTTGTTGAGGACCAGTTATTATAATCGCATTGATTGTTAATTGGACGTGCAGTTTAGGCAACGCTACAATGAAGATCTCTCAGTTCTCGAGGACAAACGTAACTTCTACAAAACTTCATTTTTTGCAGGTTTTTATCAGCATCTTATAAGAACACTCTGCTACACTGTAAATTTTTAAAAAATGTTTTACTGATAAAATGTTTGTAATTATAAAAAATGATTGTAAAAGTACAAATATTTATCTTGTGAGTTTGTAAAACTACAAGGACCGTGTTTGTTAAAGACCTCAAAAAAGGTTTGAACTGTACTGACTGCTATCCATGAGCTTCAGCAAATTGGCGGACACTCAACAACGTAAAACCGTATACAGCTGTTTGTGATAAAACTGCAGGTAATGTAAAGTGTAGTTGCGCGGAAAAAAGAAATGTAGCCTATTGCAAGTTTAGATAACAAAAACACTTAAAACAACTTAAATGATCATAACTAAACGACAATTTCCATCAAACGTGACCGTATTACTTATTAACTGTTAATGTTTCCTAGCTACACGGAACACTTGAAATTAAATAAACGGATTATTATTAATCAAATAACTTCCTTAATATTTTGCAGTTACTTCCAGTTGTATTTAAAACAATATTGTATGCGCAGGTAGTAAGTCAAGTTGGTCTTGTGGTTAAGGTCACGGTCCAATTTTGCAAGGGGTGTCAGTCCCATTTTCCGTGCTAGAAAAATTGAAATTTTTTTCCGTTAATTATTTTTTTATCATTCTCTGTTATTACTTCATCATACTGGTTTTCTAAGAGAAAAAGTAATTTAACGTATACTTCTGAATAATGTAAGTTATAATACAAGTCTATAATTTGTAATATAACGTATATCTGCTTTGCAGATTTTACAAGAAAACGTTTTTGTTTTACAGAGGATTTTCTTGGCAACTGGGTTTCCAAGGATTTTACTTGTCAAAGTACAAACATTTTTTTATAGTTTATAGAACGTCTAAGAATACAGAAAAAGAACAGCCAATTACACCGCGAAGTCCATTCGCACAAATACAATTTTTTTTGTCCATTTACAAAAAAAATGTTTTTTGGAAACTTGTTGCCAAATAATTTTTTGGCAACACTACAAAAAATATTTGCAATCTTTGCAAGAAATTGCTTGAAAAGTGTGCCGCATGTTTTCAGTATTTGTACAAAAAATTACTGTAAGCTACCATAGATATCATGTAGAATTACGTCAACGTGTGTAGTAATACTACAATTATTTTCTTGTCAAATCACAAATTTCTATTTGGACTTCTACAAACTAATTTGTCTTTTGATGATACACAGCTGTTGTTATTGTATAAGAATTATGGGTCAGCTAAGATCACACGGAACATTTTATGCGGCCAAATCAGGCATGTCCCAAGATAACTAAAACTTCGAAAATTCCCAGAGAGGGGACGAGAATCAAAACCGGAACTTACATGTTGGAATCAAGTATGTATACCACTACGCCACATTTGCATTTCTACACAGTGTTCTTATTTAATAGTTTAAACATACTTTCTATAATTTAATCTCGTGGTAATATGATGTATATTGCCTTCAAACGAGATGAGCAATTTTTTACCGAGCTCGCAGCGGAACTGTAATTAGTTTGACACTTAATTACCAGGAGTATGGCGATCGCACAGAAAAAAAGAGATAAGTTTCTACATACAAGAAAAAATGAATGCTACCGATATCTGTTGAATTATTCGGAGAGGTTTTATTTTCTTTATCCTTGCATTCTGTTTATCCTTCCATTCTGTTGCTCATTTTTGTCAATTAACATCTTTTATTCAAAGGAAGTCATGCGGAACCATGTTTGTGTACACGTATTTTCCAACACACCTTTTATGTTAAGCTTTCTATTTAAAGATTATCGAATACAAAATATGAATTAATAAATAGTTCTGAATATTTTCTAAGATATTTAAAAGAAAACATCATATTTGTACTATCGTGGCTAAAATCACATGATTTTACAAAATATGGACCGTACTGTTACAAAATTAATGTTGCAAACCTGTAACTTGGGGGAACACATTCTTTCAAAACATGTTTAAACGTGCAACCTTCATCGAGCCAGGTAGGCTAATATCGGAATACGTGTGATTCCCAGAAGTGATGAGTGACGCACGACTGTTTACTATGTCTCTGTAACAACACACATTTATTCCGTTATTCACACAAACGCTATTCTTTCAATTGAAAACATTCTGTACATTAAAAAAATATGCTTCTGTGAATCAACAAAATTTTGTAATTATACACGAATATGTCAGTTCCATTTACACAACATTTTTTCAGTGAATCCCTCCTAATGTGTCTGAAATGTTTAATTGATACGTGGAAATTTTAGTGTAATATAAATATAGGCATTTCACAAGACAAAATTTTTTAAAATGACATTTAATTAAAAACGTAGAATGTAATTATTTTGATTACGAATATTACATATACTGTATAGTAAACTTAATTTCAATAAAATTTACAGTTTGAAGAAAAACGTACTGAACATTTTCAAACCAAATAAACATAAAAATAGCTATAAAATGTATAAAGAAAATCTTTCGGATTACTTCAACACATGTCAACATTTTTATTGCTCTGTCGATGCAGCTGTCCGTTCTTGGAAAATTCTCGGAACTGATGACTCACCCGCATGGGCTTTTTCAAAGAGGTTTACAGAGATTTACAAAGTGTTGGTGTTACTGCAAGAATGTTTCTGTATTCCTACAACTCCTATTTTGGCACAAGTCCAAATGCAACAGGTTTACAAAGAAAATTTTGCACAAGTACTTGCATTTGTATAATTACAAGAAATTTTCTGTTCGGTTAAAAAAAAATTTTTACTGAGCACGCCAGAAAATGGCATCACTCGCCATTAACGTTTCGTAACGCAGTTCGCCAGTCGTAATTTCCTTGGCAGCCTGTAACCCAGCCAGCAGGAAATATTCCACAGCACGCACTTGCTAATCAGACTTGTACACGCAACACAGTCACCAGAACAATGTCGCATGCACAACACACACCCTAACTCTACAACCACGTCTCACATGATATACTAGTCGGGGCATATAACAAGGGAAAAAGAGAAAAATAGCTTTATAGCTTGGTGATGAATAGGAAGATGGGCGAGTAAACACATCCAGAAAAGCTTTCACTTAGCCGATATATTTTGATATATTTTTACGGGCACTCTCTAACTCTCTTCTCGCTCTCCCTCTCTCTTTGAAAACTTTCACACAAAATAAAATACGTTTGCAAAAATATACAAATATTTATTCCCTTCCATTTACATCACTTTATAAAATTGTTCCATATTAAAACGTAAATACACCGCAATAATAAAGTGTGCAATTACACTGTTTGGAAGAGCATAATATCGAAAACTAGCAGACTTAGCAATTAAGTTTTGGGACGATAAAAATAATTCTAAACCGAGGTTCCAGAATATACCCTACTTAAAAATGTACAATATTCCCCATATTTATTAGCATATTTAAAATGAATTACGACATACTTATAAGCATGGGAATACTTTCACACAAAATGGAAATCAATACGAAATGCATTACTTATCATTCGGGTACCCTGACTTGTTACCCTAGATTTAAAAGTTACAATATAAAAGTTCAACTTAGAGACTATTCGCGGTAAAGAGAACACTTTTTGTACCCCTCTCATTTTGAATAATAATCAATAAATTTATTTTATCGTAGATTTAGAAGTTAACTTTCGAGTCCGGTGAAATATGTACACTGTGTTTATTACTTACGTAGCAATATTTATTATAAGAGTCGTGGAAGAGAAAAAAATGGCTGATAGGAAAAAAATACTAGGGCCTCATAAGTTCTCACTTTACCACCAACAGCCTATAGTAAAATTACATCCCCAGAGTGTCCAATGTCTTCCTGTTCGTGAAGGGTTTTGAAGTCGAGATCTGCAAACGCCATCATCACCCATGACGTGGAGGACCTCCTCGAAGCCGCATTAAATTATCTACCAATATAAATGTATTGTTCCATTGACTCAGCAGGGTTTCGTAGCGTGCTTGACCACCTGATCATGGCAATAAACCCTTGGTTAGGAGGGGGGGGGGGGCGAGACAATGAAGCCAGCGTGCCCAGTCTTCAACAAGCAGTCGACCAGGCCTCCACGGGGTAAGGGTATTTTATTAATATATAAGTTCTTGTTATTTAAAATTTAAGTTTTAAACAAACACGTTCGTCATTGTTGACTATGTGACTTTGATTGTTCTATTATTTTGGGGTAGGTCAATTTTGGGTACATGCGCAAAGGACATTCTTGACCCTGTGCCCATGACCTAAAAAACACAAATAATCAAAAAGATTCCAAACAAATATTTTTGATGTTACAAAATTGTTTAATACTAGTTTTTTCATCAATCCTTCGATAAATAAGCACCACAATCATCACCACAATCTTTTCATCACTCTGTACCGCAATCAGCAACATACGCACCATAATCAGCACCACAATCGCTCCAAAATCGTTGCACAATCGCTACACATATTCCACAATCGTTCTACATGCACCACAATTACACCACACGCACCACAATCAACACCACAATCGCTCTACATGCTCCAAAATCGCTCCACATACTCCACAATTGCTCCACATACTCCACAATAGCTCCACAAACTCCATATACTCCACAATCGCTCAATGTGCTCCACAGCCGCTCAAGGCGCTCTACAATCGCTCAATGTGCTCCACAATCGCTCCACATACAACACAATCACTCCACATGCTCCACAATCGCTCCACGTGCTCCACAATCGCTCCCCATGCCCTACAAGCACTAGATGCTTCCCAATAAATCCACATTCTCCGCATGCACCACATACTTCATAATCGCTCCATGTGCTCCACATGCTCCACAATCGTTCAATATGTCCCCGCATGCTCCACAATCGCTACACATTCTACACAAATGCTCCACAATCGCTCTAAATGCTCCAAAATCTCTTCAAAATCAGTACTGCAATCAGCATCGCATTCCCAATCTTTCCACAAATATTTCAATATTTCCGTAAATCTTTCGCAATCTTTCCATCAATCTTTCACAATCATTCCAGAAGTCTTTGAAGATTTTCCATCAATCTTTCAATCTTTTCATCAATGAGCATGGCAATCAGCACCACAATCAGCACCGCAATCCCAATCTTTGCATCAATTTTTCAATACTTTCATCATTCTTTCAACACTTTCATCAATCTTTCAATCTTCACATCAATCTGTCGCACTCTTTCAATCAATCTTTCACAATCTTTACATCAATATTACAATATTTACATGAATCTTTCGTATCATTTCCATTAATCATTGGCAATATTTTCAGCAATATTTTAATATTTCCATCAATCTTTCGCAATCTTTCCATCAATATTTCAATATTTGCATCAATGTTTCAATCGTTCACAACTTTTTGCAATATTTCGCATTCTTTCCATCAACCCCAATCCTTCGATCGGTTCTTCGATCAATCCTTTGGTATGTCCCCCACCTAAATGTATAGAGATTACATTATTTGGCCAACTGTTTTCAAATGTGTAAATGTCGACAGATTAATGTTTTGTATGCAGTCAAGTATCTATTCATTTTTATAATAAAATTTTTATTATCATCATATATGCAGATCTTACCGTTAATAGTTGAGTGCTAATAGCGCTACTTTAAAATTGTGAGTGATGATAGACACGAATGAACTTGTTGATACCACTCAGATATTGAAGAACCTTCAAAAATGTGGGTATTTCTCACGCATTCTTGAGATATTTAGTAAACTGAAGGAACATTTATATATCGCATGATGTGATGAACTGCTTTTTTCTGGAATTGTAATTACAAAATAATAATAGGTTTTTATATAATAATAGCTTTTTCTTTATTTTTGTGTCTTGTACCTCATCATCACTCACAACTTTAAAGTGGTGCTACGAGTACTAGACAATTAATGGAAAGGTCTGCATACGTAATAATAATACAGACTTTAGTATAAAAATGCATTAATAGTTGACTGCATACAAAACATTAATTCTGTCGACATGTACAAATTTGGAGACAGTTTGTGAAGGAATGTATTCTCTATACGAATGGTTGGGGACAAAAAGAAAGATTTATCGAAGGATCAATCCAAGGATTGGAATTGATGGAAAGATTGCGAAAGATTACCCAAGATTGATGGAGATATTGAAATATTGATGTAAAGGATAAAATATTTATAGAACGATCGCAAAAGATTGATGGGAAGATTGCGAAAGATTGATGTAACGATTGTTGATGGAGCACTTTCAAAGCGATTGTGGAGCAAGTGGAGCGATTGTGGAGTACATGGGGCATGTGGTGCATGTGATGCTGATTGTGGTGTGTGTGGTACTGATTGTTGTGTGTGTGGTGTTGATTGTGGAGGATATGGAGCGATTGTAGTGTTTATTGTGACGTGTGTGGGGCGATTGTGGTGCATATGAAGCTATTTTGGAGCATGTGGAGCGTTGATGCGGCGTTTGTGGAGCAATTGGGGCGCGTTTGTGGAGCGATTGGGGAGCGTGTGAAGCGATTTTGGTGCTGATTGTGGTGCGTGTGGTGCTGATTGTGAAAGATATGGAGCGATTTTGGTGGTTATAATAGAGCGCGTGGAGCGATTGTGGAGCACATGAAGCTATTTTGGAGCATGCGGAGCGTTTGTGGAGTGTTTAGGGAGCGATTGGGGAGATGTGGAGCATTTGTGGAGCGTTTGTGGAGCGATTGGGGAGCGTGTGAAGCGATTGTGGTGGTGATTGTGATGCGTGTGGTGCTGATTGTGGAAGATATGGAGTGATTGTGGTGGTTGTTGTAGAGCGTGTGGAGCAATTGTGGAGCACATGAAGCTTTTTTGGAGCATGTGGAGCGTTTGTGGAGTGTTTGTGGAGCGATTGTTGTGCTGATTGTGGTGCGTGTGGTGTTGACTGCGGTGCTGATTTTTGGAATATTGCAGTGCTGATTTCGGTACTGATTGATAGATAGATTGCGAAATAGATTAAAATATAAATATAAAAATACATCTTTAATTCATAAAAAAAATTAATATTTTTTTTTCTCGAATTTTTTGAATTATTTGGATTTTCAGGTTCATGAGCACATAGTCAAGGTAACAGATGTGAGGAAAGTGTGAAAATCACCCAGATCTAACATTGGTCAGAGTCATCAGTGCCACCTTGATTCTGAAAATGTAAACAAACGATAAACGAAAAAAAACAATATGATGGTTAGAGTACATTCGTCAGAATGACCAAAGGTTTGTGGGTTGGGGAGGTGATATTATTACAATGTAATTGATTGGAGGGATGCCAGTTGTCTGCTAAAAATGGTGCTATGGGGACCTATTAAAATGTAATGTGTTTGAAAAATATTGTATTAATTTTTATAAATTTGTAGAAATTTTTTGAGATTTTTGACGAATTTATTTGCTTCATGGTAAAGGTCACCAGGTTAATGTCAAAGGTAAAAGTTACCTGAATCCAAGATGGCGGTAGTAGTAATTAATTTAATGTACTTGCTGACTTCTATAGTTTTATTCAATTTTTACAATTTTTCTCGAGTTTTTGTTTTCAAGATCAACCAAAAACATTGTTATATGCTCAAGGCCTTGGGTTAAGGTCAAGGTTAAGGCCACCTGAGCCAACATGGTTGTTGAGTGACATCATAACATGGTGGCTGATCGGTTCCAGTCCCTCCTCGTCCCTCTAAGCTAAAAAAATTCGAAACCATAATTTTTATAAAAGCCTGAAATAAATAATTAAATAATTTTTATAGTTTTTTTTATTTTTTATTGATTTTTCAAAATTTTCTGTTTTTTATTTTTTGGATAATTTAATATTTTATAAGTGTTCAAGGTCAAAGGTTACAATGGTAAATGTCAAAGGTCAAAGTCACTGACATCCAAAATGGCGGACAATATGGCTGACAGAAACAAGATGGCTGACAGAAACAAGATGGCTGTTGGTTTGGTCTGAGTCCGGACCCTGGACCCCACAACTCTGTCCTCGATAACGATCCCCCCAAATTAGTCCGACGAATTGAGATTTTGCCTATCGTGGGATCGTTTTTACAACCGGGGGGATTTGTGCTTTTTTTTTGAGGGAAAAACGGGAATTTTTTAGGTAAAATGGGAAATTTTGAGGGAAAACGGACATTTTGAGGACAAAAGGAAAATTTTTAGAGAAACATAGCCACTGGGGGACCGGAATGACAGAGCATGAACAGCTCCTATCTCCGATCCAAGATTCCGTTGTCCGAAAATGAAGATAATCATGCAATATATATGTGTGTTGCTCATTATGTTGAATGTCTTGAAAGTCCATATTCGAATTATGAGCTCGCCTCCTTGTTAAGTTATTTCATTCTACCATAAGCACCAGATGTAGTTATTTGACGTGTGAATCGGAAAGAGTTTACCTGCCGAATATAGTTAAAAGAGATTAGTTTCGTCGTAATTTCATGAATACTGGTATCCTCTTTGTCACGACGAACCAGTTAGCAGGCAAAAAGTGACTAGCAATATTGTATTATCGCGAGAAAAGTTGACCGTTTGTAGGATTGAACGTACTTTACCCAAGTCCGACAGTTTACTTTGACTATTGCCCGTCATACATGTAAAAACTATCCAAATGTCATTGTGCGATGAGGATTCTTATCCAAAGCAGAAAGTGTGTAACCTGTTTGGAAAGAACTTAGCCAAGTCAAAACCTTGATAATCCCATCATAAATGTATAAACTACGTAATCTGTTATCGAATATATGTTGCCTCAAAATTTTTTCGAGATTTTCCAGCTTCCATAACAATGACCTTGAAAGCCTAATTCCGTTAGGACGTTGACTGCCATAACATCGCACTATGACATTGATCATGTGATCGAACCTGGAGTAGACCATGATAGTTTTATCGGTTTTGAACTGTATAGCCACTTATTAGTTTGCGAGTTCAGGTGTTTTAACCAAGCAATATTCTGGAGGATCTTGTATTAGTGTCCAGCGTTTTTCTTGCAACCAGCGAAAAAAATATTGCACTGCGCGGTCGCTGATGTCATCTTTAGCCATCTGTAAATCATTCAGTCCGTCCCAGTTTATACAATTGTCTTCATAACGCACACGAAGGAATTTTTGGCTTTTATCTCATACTACGAGTCTCAGTGGCAAATGTTCTCCACTGAGGTGAACAATCAGTTTTACTGCTCTAGGTAGCGGATGATTAATATTTCTTAAACTGAACATAGATCATACAAATGACATGTTTTGATAGCGGAACTATTGCTGCGTTAATTATAATTGCAGTAGGTACCATATTAATTATTTAATTTGCAACACCTTATAAAACCAAGAAATGAGGGTCCAAAAGTGGTATACAATAGTAGCAGAAACTTTCGCGGATGACTTAACCCAAAACGAAGACTCAAAAACTCTGGCCATTTCTTCCATGTTAAACTGAGTACCGAACGTAACTTTCCTGTGCGACACCGAAGAAAATTTTAGAGCTAGCAAATCTTTACAAATCACTTTAGTTTTTTGATCCGCTTGTGACTCGATTAATATAATTTTGACTGGGCTTAGTTCTTTGCAGACATGTCACAAACTTTCGTAGCTTTAGAGCATCATAATGTTCACTGGTCCAGTGAAATGGAAAATTACCTTTGTTCATACACGTTAGTCTATCCCGAAAGTAAAATGTTGCCACTTGTACCGTGAGATTAAAAGTAAAAAGCAGACAGCTTTTAACTTTCTCCAAGATAAACTTTTGTTTTAAACTTTACTTCGCGTGGAACATGTTCTTATTACAGTCAAGGTAGTTGAACAAGTCAAGATGTTAGATTAAGTTAAAGTGTTTAAATTATCTCCGTTTATCCTTCCCGGGTTAATAAATAGTCTATGAAAATTAATTAAGCATACTTATTTGGTAAAACCAAGATAATAATTCCAGAATTTATTTCGGGGAAAAACTTATTAAAGATTTAGGTCACTTTTGCAACTGATCCGCTCATTATTTTACACCACCTTACGTCAAATTTGGAAATATACGTGCACTGCTAATTGGTTGCTTGTTGTCTCAGTGGAAGGCGATGATTGGTCCTTCCTTTCATTACACTTATTTTATTGGCTCAGGTTTCTCCAGGGATGACAAATAATGCATGGACCAATAGTATAAGTAACCATAAACTAATGAATTTTGAGTTTTAGCTTGTCCCGATATGAATCCGTGATTTTTTTCAGTGCTCTTAACTACGATCCATTAAAGGCGTAAAAACATTAAATTGTCGAATGGCATAATCAATACAAATACACACGTTTTTATAGTATTTTATGTTTCTGAAAAATAACGTGAATTTTACAGGTTCCTAAAAAGAGGAATCTTTCACACGATGCTGTACGCTGACAAGTACAAAACATGTTCCTGGATTATCGCGTAGATAATACATAAGAATGCCTACAGAAAAACGAATGCCACTCCATTTTGCTTCTCTATAATTAGCTGCTCGGTGGCCACAGGTTTATACTTAATTACAGTATTTCTCACTTTTACAAATCATTGTTTGATATGAGCTTTTTTTTTCTCTAATTTTTCATTCAGCAGTTACAATACAACATACTTCATGATGCCATTTATATTTCTGGTTGAGATCTTTGTTACAAATGTAGAAAGTAATTTTTTTCTCGTAAAATGACGCTAATTAAATATTATGCATGCATGCACACCAGGGAAAAAAAAATTTATTTCATTAAAAAAAATTGTGAGGGAGGTACGAGTCAGTACTTCAAATAGCAATGTTTTCCAAACCAGAGTTTATTAAAAACTTGAGAAATATGCCAAAAAAAAGTATTGCAAGGACGAGAACGGGTACTGTAAAATGAATAAATATGTTCTATACGAAACAGCAATCGTAGAAAATGAGAGGTCCCCGTTAGATAGGAATATCAATTTTCAAGACTATATAACATACATATGTCAATTAAAATCTTTCCTCACAGAGTTTCATCAGCTACCTGAAGCAAAAATGCAGGTCTTGCATTTAGAACTTTATGAGTGGGGACTTAAAGCAGTAAGTTTCTATCGCGAGTATGTAAACATACGTATTTACTTATAACTTACAGACAACAACATAATCAACCGCTTACATTGCGCGGACTACGTAGTCCAGCGAAGAAAAACTAACAGTAGGTACAATTTTTTCAGTATTGACACATTGTTGGAAAACTATTGGAATTGCAAATTGCGTTAACAAACAAGAGCATTAAAATACTGACCTGTTTGTTATTTGATATTCCAAACAGCCGTTTCACGGTTAATAAAAAATATCCTTCAGAAACACTTTCTGTCGCTCTCATGCCATTGTGTAAAGATATACACTAGAGCGGTCATGGGATGGGAAAACGTCTGAACAAAATTTTATATTAGTTCTTGGGATGATTCATAGGAGCGCTAGTGTTCTGGACTGGAAGTTAGCAGGCTGAAAACGACACAGCATTCAAAATAACTTTCCACCCGTGCCTTGTTGCTAGTTCCGCAGCAGGAAAAAGTAGGTCAACACCTTGGCCTCGGCTCACCCATGTGTTCGTTCATGTTCTGCTTAAGGCGAGTCTGTCAGTCTGTCACACGCGAATTATCAGCTTTCGTTGCAGCTGTGAATACCCAACTCATGGTTTACTAGTGGCGACCATGGCATGTGTTTCGTTTCTATTGTAGGATTCTGAATTAGCTTAAATTTGCGGCTATATAAACTACTATTAGGTTTTATTTAACTCTGCCAAAATAAATAATCATAAATATATAATGGTCATTGTTTTTAATTCTAATTTATTATTATACTATAGTTTAGGTGTTCATAATAAAATATGAGTACTGTTAGCACTTACAATTAGAAATTTGATATTAATCATGAATGATTTCAAACATCATGGTAGTGTTTTCATTCCATTATTAGGTGAAAGTAAATTGAAAGGAAATTATTGCTCACTAGTCGAGAAATATATGTTAGACGCACAAGGTCTATAATGTGACTCGGTGTTTACAGTTTAGGGTTGTGATCTACTACAAAGGTGACTTCGTACAAATAATCGGTAACCTATCAAGTCTCATTAAGGCTGTGTCCGAACATAGGAATGCACTTATTTATATAAACATACTCCACTCTGCTCGATACTTTACACATTCCTACAAGCATACTTGTTTGCACCGTTTACAGCAACTAGCCAGCTGATAAGATTCTGAACATGCCTTTTGACGGCAAACAAATACTGAATCTGTGCTGGAACGTTGGGGAATAGATTAAAAATTATCAACCCATTAGAAACTCTAGTTGAACAGTGCAATGACAATAAAATTGTGGCTATCAATCAGTCAGATGTATTTTTTCAAGAAAGAAATGAATAAGTATTTGACGCAGTTAACACAGTTATCTATAATTTATTATTATAGCTGGTAAAAAAAAAGGAAATTTAATTTTAACACTAATAACGGAAATAATAAAAATCAATTATCGAATTTTGATATAACTTTTACACTCATCCATGCCTTGCCTTGTAAAAAATTGGCAGTGTTATCACTGCCCTGCATATTAACTTTAAGTTAATTATTACGCCCGGTTTATGTTAAATCACAAAGAAAACTGGTTATCTTTATCCCGGCTCTTCTAGATCATTAAATGTTCAAGAGTGTATATTGCTAAGAAATTTTCTTAGTGGCTTTTTTGTTTTCGAAAGTTAATGCCTACACACCATTCTTTATAAAAACAAATATTAGGAATGAAATTATGACCTACATATAAATAGCTTTTCAAATTAGTAGCCTATTGGCCCCAAGGACGCGAGACATACAAACATTAGTTTCCCCTTGTATGGGCGTATGTCATTTCCCGAGGCATTTATAACATTTACGTATTTGGACGAATGTGAACACTGTGTGAGTGTGCATCTTATTAAGCAGAAAACCTTATGCATATTGCGGGAAAAGGAAATTTATGTTTACGTATAAAGCTCAAATCAAACAGAGGTATTTTATAGCAATAATACAATTATGGTTGTCTGTGTAATACCTATGTTTACAATAATGATGTGATATTGTCTGAAAAACTGGTAGCTATGTGCGTTTACAGTTACACGAGTGTAACACATCACCCCATTTTATATTTTACACTAAGACCTCAAACTCACAACAGTGCGAAAAACGTTGACACTGAAGTTATTATCATCAATGTTATCACTCACGAACGCATGAAAACTAGACATAAAAAAGATAGTCGCAATATTCTACTTTATACTACATTATGAAATATAACTGTTTCTACATTAAACATAGGCTGATTGCAATGGCTAGGCACCAATCGCTTATAGTTAAACTAAGTTTACAATAAAGAAATTATGCATTAATAATTATGCAGTAAGCGCTTATTTGTAATACGGAAACCGGTATTCTTTATTTGCAGTTTCCATTATTGTTTTCAATCTTAATTCTAGCCAATGGAAGCAGGCTGCAAGCCTGTTATGTTTACCTTTGTTTACCTAACTTTGTATATCACAACCATATTTAGGCAGATCATACTTCCAAGCCAACATTTTCTGTCAGAGAAGCTTAGTATTGTGAACAAATATAATCGTTAACATGTGCACACACACGGCGTTGTAATATTGTTATTACTTACATTGCTGTAAATAACAGTTTACCTCCAAAAACACTGTCTGCTGTGTTCTGAGTGGTCATCGCATCACAAGTTTCACTTAAGATAAAAAATATAACTATTTCTTTCAATGCTTAAGGTAATCCCATCAATGCACACGACCTTATAAGATCCATTTGAAACCAATACATTAGGTAACACACTGTTGTTTCTTCTGCACACATCATAACACATAATTTAGTGCTTAAATTTTCTATTGTAAACCCAGATTTACTTCAGACTTCACAACTTACGCTAAATTAAAGTACGCAGGTGTGTTTAAACGCATTCGAATCAAATAATTTCTCTGTTCATAGTGTACATATGTTACCAAGAAGAACAGAAATTATGTAAATATATCTTCACTGTGTCAAAATTATTTCATGTATTCTGGAACGTTTATTGTCTCCTTTCCGACAAAGTAATAATGATAATAATTGACAATTAATATGTATCAATTTGAATTTTTTTTGTGACAGCGTGGCATCCTTGTGTGTTAACTTTATGTCATATTTACAAAATTATAATTTTCTTTTCCTAAAAGTAGTTATGTACTCTGTGCCCCGTGTTTTGTTAAATGAATAAATACTTTTATCGTTTACGACCATTCATTTTGTTTGCACGATTATAATATACCAACGAAATACATTTTATTACATCTAAGATCATCTTCATAAAGAGGAGTGTTAATTCATAAAGCAAATTTAGTTTCGCTTCGTATATCTTGTGTATTTCCTCCTCTTTACCAGCATTCCGCTACTACTTAAGTGTTAATTTTAATATGTTAGTAAAATACTAGCAGTATTAAGTGTACCATATTTTCAAAACAGTATATCTTCCGATGTTTAAAGAGGGTTTTGTGACGTTTCCGGTGCACAAATTCTACGAGAGGCGTGAGTCGTTTAAGCCGGCACTACACAATACCCAATGTCTGCTTCCTTCTGTTATATCCATGGGCACAACAGAAGGCAAACAAGTTTCTATAGGGGAAGAGAAGAAAGAGCGCATCATTTCATACGCAAACATTACGTAAAGTGCTAACAGAAAATTGGAAATGGCTGGCAAAACAATTCGCAGGGGTGCAGATGTACAAATTCAACCAAATGTCAAATACATGATCTTTGTATTGCACCCAAAAGTACGAAGATTGTTTATTTCCCATGAAGACAACATTTATTTAGGTTTCTAAGTACGAGTACTATTAATGTATGGAACATGATATGAGAAACGGTGCTGCTTGTGCATGGAAAACAAGGCTCTGTATTCACATGTATGTACGACGTACATTAACGCCACTCATTAAAACATTAGCAGATTATTTTAACTGGGGCGTAACAGGAATTGACTTAGGTGGGTATTTTTTTTCTATTTTTGAATAAAATACGAAAGTTATTATAAAAAACAAATTAAAAATTGTAATGTTATTTATAATTAATTTGGTAATATATATGTATGTAACGACACAATGCTATAAACAGCCTTCATGTTCAAGAGGTATCATTAATTATTTTTGGTAAAATAAAATAAAGTTGTCATTTTGTTTTAAAAAAAATTTTTTTTATGTTTTATTTTTATTTTGGAGGGGGGGGGGGGTTTACCCAATACCACTTACCTCTCTCAGCACCACCCCTGTATTTACATATGAATCTTTAATGAGCATAATAATCGATGTTGTGTTTTCCCTCATTTAACAAGCTTTTACGGGTACAATGCCAAAAGGAGGCAAAACAGTCAACATATTAAAATAAAAGCTTTGATGTGTGCCTGTTCACATTACTTATGTTACACAGCTCAAATAATCTACTTTAGAAACCAATCGATTTGATTAGCAAACAACCACAGCTAGTCGATTGCACTGTGCTGTTTCTTAAGTATTATTGCTTTTAGACAAAGTGGATATGGAAATAAACTTTTTCTTACAAAATATTTTATTATGAAAATAATAAAATATGACATAACAAATGTCATTTCACGACTGAGATTTGAACTCTATGGCCTAACATTATATGTCGTGGACCCGCACACCAACTCACTGAGCTACACACACACACACACAGCCTACACAGCGGCCGTGTGATAATTTATATGTGGTACCTAACACCACAGTTATCGGGTATTTTATGAAGTTGTGTTTGTTGTTTTATTATGACAGTGTGAGTAGTTTGCAACGTTTCCCGTTACTTATGAGTACATAAAGTTTAATTTTGTACACACATGCGTTTTACAGAACCCGTAATATTTTCGTAAACGGACATATGCGGCTTGAGGTAATTACTCGGGTTTCCGTCATCTTGTCTGTCCCTGCTTCGTGGGTATAGCAGACATTCAGAACACGTTCTGCTGTTGCAGGTTTTGGTCTGGGAGCGACGGAGATGGAGTATGCGTGAGAGAGAAGGTAGATGTCGCAGTGGCAACGCTGCCGACTTCCCCACGCAGCGGCCACGAAAATGGACTAGCGCTACGTGGTGTTCATACCAAGAACTACAGATTATTACCTGCAGGAGAGGCCAGAAACTTTAACCTGGTGAAGTCCACTCTAGGTTTATCTTCACTCAATGCTTATACTTTCTAATTCTTGCTACCCTTTCGAGCAACCCAAATCTATTCACTTACTCACTTACTTTGCTGGAGTTAGAAAGGCAAATTTTGTTCACCTTTAAGGTCGTACTACAACCGGTAATCACCGGTTTCTACATTGAAAAGTAATTTTGGAAAACACATTTATTTTTAAATATTTTATATCGCCGGGTACTTCTTGAGCTTATTTATCATTCACTTACAGTTCAGAGCCCACACTGACTCTAAATATTATCGTGTGTTTTTTGGCTTCTGCGTATCCCTAAATAATTGTCCAGCCTTGAGCATCACTGGCTCAAACTAATGCTTACTGTTTATTGAAGGCTTATAGATATGCAGGATGTTCCTAAATAAGTGCTGTCTAATCACAATAGCAACGCAAACAATTAGGGAGCCTAGTAGTCTAATGTGACACAGAATGTATTCGCTAAATACTAGGAGCTCCACACCATAGAGTATGCGTCTATTCTAAAATCTACAGTCCCCTTTGTACCAGAGCAGAAGTATTTTTTTCATTGGCTGCTTCCAGAGTCAGAACGCGTTCTTCTGTATCACCTGGCCACTCGGAGTCCAGCCACTCTAATAATAAATGTTCACTATTGGCTCAGCCGTCCATGGTATGTCATATGGGCCGTGGTTCAATCTCACAAGAACAACCAGTTCAAACTTAAAGATAACCTAGCTTGGCACCTGGATATAATGTAAAATGATATGGTCTTGAATTGTCACAACTAAACAAAATGTTACTTTTTATTCGTAATCTCCGACTGAGTGAAGAGGATCAGCCAACTGCAGAGAAAACAGAAAATTGTCGTGGAGTGGGAAGCGAGTGATGGCCGGTGAAACTGTTCGAAACACAAATTTAATTTATTCAAATGATACAAGGATATACCGATCAACCAGGTAGTAAAGAATTCAAATATTATTATTACTCACACATGAATATCCAAGTATTAGGGAATATTTTTTTTTTTTTTAACGAAGCTTAGTTTTACGTTTTAGGTTACAAAAATTCTCAAAACTCCCGTTTTTGGGCCACTAAAATTTCCAACACGGTTCATCAAGGAACTCTCTAAACATAAAAGTGTGGTGTTTGGTATGGAATTTCCCACCGTCGCATAAATGGTCAAAATTTTTAAGAGACAACCATCAGGACACGGGAATTTTCAACACATGTTATATTGTAATTACATTTATTTACAAAGCCAATTATGTCTACTGAAAATTTCGGTACAATACCTTCATTATTGCTGACGTTATTAACGAAAACCTGGGTTTGGCTTGGATTGAGATATAACGTATAATGTCTCCTGGTATCTTCCCAACTACCAAAGCAGAGTGGGAAAACACAGAAATATGGACGTCATTTTTGTCCTCAGTTTGGGCCGACATGAATGACAGAAGGCGTGCGTTGACTGGAGGCATTGCCCTTTATGACAAACGAACGTAACGCTCCAGTCAGCCATAAAAAGTAAGGATGAGGCGAGGTGCGATGTGGTCAAGCAGAGGTGTCGCGAAGGCGGATGAAACATACGGGAGCAGCCGGAGGAAACCAGCGATGCTCAGGGTATGGGCCTTGTGTGTGATTGGCCGCTGCGTAATGCTAATGACTCCAAATCGGCTCGACTGCCGGGTGATAGGCAGGTTACCAGGCGCCAATCAGCAAACGTCTTTCCGACATATCACTCGCCAGTGACGCCGTCTTAGTGATGTGTGCGGTTTAAGTTCGCGGCATAATAGGCTGTTTCACATCTGTATACTGAAGTGGTCTTTGTCATGGCGTGGTAAGTGGGCTACATGCCGTTAATTAGACTCATTTGAAAAAAAAGACGAATAACGGAATTTTAGTTCATAAACTGAGAAACACTGGCGAATCATTCGAATATGTAGGAAAGATTACCACGGAGAGAACATCCTGGGGCAGATCAGGATACTAGGATGAAAAAAACTGGCCAGCTTAGTGAATAATCGGTTTAGCTGGAAAATGCACCAGGCAAATTTATGCTGGCAATACAAATGATTCTCCAGAAAAACTTTAATGACTGCAGAGAAATACAAATAACAAAAACCCCCATTTATTAGTTTTGTATTAGAAATTCTTTCAGCGCAATCAAATGCTGGAAAGCTATCCGAACAGGCTATGAGAGAAAAAATGTTCACATATTTATTACTGTTGCGTGGGTAAATTTTTTCTATATAGTTAAATACGTGGAATAATAGAATGCAGATCGAGCATGTTAGTTTCGCAGTACCCACAGTTTTGGTCACAACCCTGAACTGCTTTCCTTTCTAACGAACTGTCGTATATAAACACATTGTATTGATTGAGTTAGGGGCCTAGTAAGTGATTTTATATTGTAGATTAAGTTATAATGCAAGTACTGTAATGTTATAATTATACCCGAAATACGATCTTCGTAAAAGGCCTTGGTTGTTTAAAAATCATATATAAACAAACGTGACACCAATTTATGAACCCGTGAGTTTGGTAGTTCTAATTTCAAATCTTGAGGTAATTCCGTGAACTTGGACAAAATAAGGAAATATGTCTTTTAAATATTTGGTTTATAGTTATATACTTACAATTATGTGAATTCTAAAATATTTACTATGTAACCAAAAAACATTGTCCGGTTACAAGTCGGACTGAATAAGAGACGCGGTGCACATGATGCATTCTTAACTTACTGAGTTGATAAATGGTGGCAGCTCTCCATGCNAGACTGAATAAGAGACGCGGTGCACATGATGCATTCTTAACTTACTGAGTTGATAAATGGTGGCAGCTCTCCATGCCGGTAGAAAATACAAAGTATCCAGACCTGTTTTAAAGAAGTACCTCGCAGTGATGGAACTTGGTGTTGATCAACGTCAATCACAATTAGATCAATTAAGTTAAGACAGAGAAATAATATCTAACTGACACACACATATACACTGCAGAAATTTAGTGAATTCGGAGCCTGTGTACACGTACGTGTTGTACACGACGATTGTATTGTGCCTGAGCCGTTCACTGTAAGGATCATTGCCCAACTATATTTTCTTCATGTAACCAACTCGTAAACAGTGCTACAACTTCACGTAATGTCTTGTTCATACCACTGTTGCCGTTCACAAATCCTACAGCTTATTACTTGTGATAAAGAAGAAGTGCTGTGTTAGTTTAAAACTGTATTACCTTTAGAACACTTAAATCACAAACAGAAGTGTGATAATGAAGATTTTAAATAGTTTCACAAATGTAAACGCAATTTCACTATTCTGGGTCTCGCAGTAAAATTTGTTTTCTTAGAACTTAGCAGTAATTGCGATAATGCATGTTAGGGAAATGCATTCCTATACATAGCTTACCATCAGCTAACAGTTGACAGGCTGATTTGCCAGAGAGTAGCCGGGTTTACCCAACAACACGTGGCAATATTTCAGTCGTTGTTTGCTTGCGGGTTGGTTACTGTCTCAGTTTTCTAAAGGAAGTGTTTTATAATATGTGGTGTAAAACCAGAAATGCACTTAAACATTACGTGTGTTTGAAGTGTATGTTGTGCTGAAAGGAATTAGTGAAAATTTCCCATCCTTAGTTTTGTGTCACCGGGTCTTGAAAAAAAACTCTGGTGTAACGACAAAAACTAAAACAAATTAACCGGTATGGTCTGTTCGCGGTTTCCTTACACTTTCTATTCAAACATTTTTAAAATCACTCTATGTATGATATGTATGGTTATTTCGTAAATTTGTCATGTATCATATGCGTTTTATACTTGTGTTAACATAAAAGTACCTATTTTTTGTTAAATTGGACTTTTACGTGTATTTTATGTACGAATAATAATACTTCATTTTTAAATAATATAAATAAGAACAGGGAGGAAATAGGTATGTTGATAACGCATAGTAAAAAATAGTTCTTATGCAAAATATTATTTGACTAAAGACGCACGAATGAGGTGCCTTGCCCCCTTGGTGTAATTTTCTAGGCTTAGTTAATCTTTCTGTGCATGAGCCGGAGGAATATCCTGGAAAGAAGAACTTAAGCAGGGCTTCAGAAAAGTTGGAAGTAACTATGAATGAAGTATAATTAAAGTAAACTGTGTATCCAAGTAATAACGTAAAATTCACAGGACAGTAATAAACAATGCTCGCAGCCCTTTAAAGTGTTCCTGAAGCTCCTGACATCGGCATCCTTTGGCGTATGCAGATTACTCCAGTGCNATGCTCGCAGCCCTTTAAAGTGTTCCTGAAGCTCCTGACATCGGCATCCTTTGGCGTATGCAGATTACTCCAGTGCGCGACAGCTACGCCCAGCGGAAGTTCTGCAGGATAGGAATGAAGAATCTTGAAGATACGGGGGTGAAGGAGAAGACGGTTTTGGGCGCTTTGGCCTGCAACCCACCGCGAAATTGCTGCCTCTCAAGTTGTCCGCGTCTTCAGCCGGTGTAGTTTNTTTGGGCGCTTTGGCCTGCAACCCACCGCGAAATTGCTGCCTCTCAAGTTGTCCGCGTCTTCAGCCGGTGTAGTTTGGCAGGGCGGGCTTCGATTATCTCATCCGAGTTGTCCGCGTGAAACAACGCCCGTCCACTCCTTGTTTGCCCAGCGGCGAGACCGCACATCCACCCTAATTGTTTGTGCTTCACCTGGGGAAACTAATTACCCTCACCCTATCTCTCTCTCCCGTGTAATCCTGCAATCGAGTAGGAGCCGATACCGAGCCGCCCTGCTGCTAGACTCGGGCATATCTTCACGTGAAGGACGAGGACCTATAACTAGAGATATATGAACCTCGGGAACCGACTAGATGGCAGCCTCGACTTCTTAGTCCTTAAATCTATAGTCTCAAGCGGGCAGCGGTGGCTGAGCGGTCAGACTGCTCGCCTTCCATTAAGGCGAACCGGGTTCAATCCCCGGCCGGGTCACTCCAGAATTTTTGCAAGTGGGAATAGTGCCACTGGTCGGCAGGTTTTATCGGGGATCTCCCGCTTCACCTGCACTTTTATTCCGGTGCTTCTCCATTCTCACCACACTTCACCCTCACCTGCTCTGAAGACCTCGTTGTTAAGAGCTGCCAAAATATCTTAAATCAACTCTCTAAGTCTTACAAAGCTATATAATTAAAGGCGTTCCAACAAACAAATTTTGCTTGGAACAGTACAAACTCCAGTTTAAAGTTGTTACGTACCAGTACTAAATAAATATGTATTTTTGTTTATTTTTGTAATAGTAGCTCTTAATGAGACTGAAGAATTTAGCCCCAGCAATGAACTTGGTCTCCCACATTCTGATCTATAAACGGAAATCAGTAGAACTATTTTGTTGAATCTTCAGGTAATGAACTGTTATCTACTGGTGAGTCAATGTAATGCAGTGATGTTATTCTGGTAAACCAGTGGAAATCATTAGGAAACAATGGAAATCACTGTGTATACCAGGAACTAAAATTTCCAGCATGTGAGATCAGGTTTGCTTTTACGTGCGTCGACGAAGCTGCTGTGACATCACATGTCGATTCCTTCTCTGTATCCCCCCCTATCTTTCCTTGCCCGCGCATGTGTTGAAATACGCTGAGCGGCATTTATCGGGTCAGTTCGCTTCTAATTTTTCGCCGGGTCTCCTTGTCAGGAGCAGCGTGTGTTCAAGGTCATGGTGACGTAGGATTGTGTTTGACTTCTGTGACGTGAGTCTCACTTCAGGCAGGGTTAATCTAGCTAGAGTCGTTTTATTTAGAGTTGCGTAAAATTAAATGCATTTTGGTGCCCGTTCTTAATTCCTTTTGGACAGCCACTTCTCGACATATTGTGTTTCCTAGTCAGTGTAAATTTAAATTTTTTCTGTATTAAATGAATTTGTGAGCCTTCCAAGGTTGGCGTTGCCCGATGTCGATGTCTTATTGGTACGAGCTTCACTTGTTACCAATACGATAACAGTGGGACAGTTTATTAAGTGACACGCACGATGTACCTTTCCTCGCAGCCATAATTATAAAATATTATTAAATGTTTATGAGCCATTACAATCATAGCATGGAGTATACTGCCTACCGTTTTTTTTTAATATTTCGTATTTTGTGCCAAAGCTTTGATAGCTTGCAGAGTGCCTGTGGTACTGTGGAAGTATTAATGTATTTCAGCCAACGTTTCATGCGTCATTTCGCTTTCATTGTTTTTTCATTAAGTGCAAAATCGTCTATAATAGTATGCAATGGGTTTTTATGACAGTTAACATTTGCGCTTGTCTGTAATGAAACNGGTTTTTATGACAGTTAACATTTGCGCTTGTCTGTAATGAAACAATAATCTGTGATCATGGCAATTTTTTTTCTACATTGCAATTAAATTTGTTGGTTGGATTGAGAAAATATGGGCGATTTGCACATTTATTTTAAAAGTTTTTTACATGTGCTGCAGTGTTTGTGGTTCACTCATTCAATTTTAGTAAATTATGTCGAATGAAATTTGTGATGCAAACAGCTTTAAGATTGTATATTCAAAGATTTAAGTTATACCTATATATTTTGAAACTTTAATTAATTGTCAGTGNCAAACAGCTTTAAGATTGTATATTCAAAGATTTAAGTTATACCTATATATTTTGAAACTTTAATTAATTGTCAGTGAGATTTTCTTTTCATCTTGTACATTTTAAAGGCCGTAATTTATTTTGAGAAGCATATATTTTATTAAATGGTATTTTTTGAAATCACGTGTTTTTCTCAAATCATTAATTTACGTGTCTATTTTGTCACGAGCATATTATTTGCACTATAATGGAGTAATTCCTTGTGACAGAGTCAAACAGGAAAATCACTGTCAAGCCCAAAGATGTGACGTCATAAGACGATGCGACTCCTGAAGAAATATTGTTGATAAACTATTAAATATATATTTTTAAGTTGCTGATGCATGTGCACTTCTACCGCACACACATGTAGGGTGCAGAATGCGAGCAGAAGTGTTCTAACCCCCTTCCTTCTTACCCGGTGGCCTTTCACATTTAGCTCATTCCTCTCCCGTTTTCAAGAGAAACGCTCGCCCATGTTGGCGTTCAGTAAGAGCAACTGCAGGAAATGTTGCAGGAGCGGGGTAGTGGAAAGTCTGCGCAGAACAGCCACATTTCGCGCTGTTCAAATGCGCAGCACGTCAGCGTGCAGATGTATATAACGCTGAAAAGCGTCTCCCTTCCTTGCGTTTCAATGCATTAGAAAGTGTGTGGTGGTATCTTTGTCCCTTTATGCTGTCTCAGATCATAGTTTCGGGGTCCGCACTTCGCAACTTCTTAAATATTAAGCTTGCAAACTTAAATATTATCTGATTTGTTTATGTGTGTAGTGCTAAAACGTAGCTTTTTTCTCGCTGTATAATTTGAACTGAAGAGCGTATTAAAACAGCGGATGAAACAAATATGTCGTTCATAACCAGACAAAGAGAAGCTGTTGAATTTGGTTTCAAGATACTCAGAAGTACCCAGGAAACGTCAAACAAGTGTACGGTCTACAAGCAATTAGATATCGACTGTATTCAAGTGGCGGAGGCAAGTAGTGCTGAAGAGACGAGGCAATAATTTTCCAGTAATATGACTTTACCCCATGAATCAAATTTAATTTCATTACACCCGACACAATCATACACATGGTTAAAGTAAATTGTTTAAAGTGTTCAGAAAATAAAATACGGCTTCTCACGCAATATGATTATGCGTTTATTTGCCTTGATGTAAGAGGCTGTTGCAATAAAATCTTGTATTTTACACTGTAATACTATGCAACTTGGTACAAGATAACTACAGCCAATTCAGTTATCTGCCCGCATGCCGAGTCAACAAACGATATTCATTTTAACCTCATAATCATAAGAAAATTATAATAAGCATGTGTATTACCACATTAAAGTAAAGAAATTAAATTACATATGCTAACAATAAAACAGCATTTTAAAATAAAAACATAGTCTGTTTATGTACGACTTATGATTTATATAACATTTTTCTGGATGAAAACTGGTAGCATAATTTTCAGAGTGTTTAGAAAGGAATCTGTGACTAATGGTTGCATTTTACGCATGCAGTCACTTCTTAGAGTAGTAATATCCTCAGAATTCACATCANGGAATCTGTGACTAATGGTTGCATTTTACGCATGCAGTCACTTCTTAGAGTAGTAATATCCTCAGAATTCACATCAGAATTGCTGTCCACGTCAAACCTTAGAAAAGGTAGCACGAGTGTTGCATAGAAAAGTCCATGAGGCATCATCCTGTCAAACTCACCTAGAAGTTGCGCCAGGGAGATTATTTCCTCCTGAGGTATTCCGAGGGACTTCAGTGTTGTTGTCAGTTCAGTGTGGCACTCTCTCAGAAGTATGCTGATGTGGTTGGCTCTCACGTTGTCATTGGCACTGATCATGATGAACTGTTGTAGGTCCAGCGCCGGAGAGCTGTAGCTGCAAGTCTGGAAGTCCNGGAATCTGTGACTAATGGTTGCATTTTACGCATGCAGTCACTTCTTAGAGTAGTAATATCCTCAGAATTCACATCATAATTGCTGTCCACGTCAAACCTTAGAAAAGGTAGCACGAGTGTTGCACAGAAAAGTCCATGAGGCATCATCCTGTCAAACTCATCTAGAAGTTGCGCCAGGGAGATTATTTCCTCGTGAGGTATTCCGAGGGACTTCAGTGTTGTTGTCAGTTCAGTGTGGTACTCTCTCAGAAGTATGCTGATGTGGTTGGCTCTCACTTTGTCATTGGCACTGATCATGATGAACTGTTGTAGGTCCAGCGCCGGAGAGCTGTAGCTGCAAGTCTGGAAGTCCACCATCATGAAGGACTCCACCTGTCCACTGGACTTGGAGTGGCGGTACATCACGTTGTGTATGGCGAAGTCACCGCGGATTAGGACGTTGAATCGCCCATCGTCCCTCTTTCGTAGATGGTTCAAGTCCTTAAGAAGTGTCTTGTAGCGATTCTGCAACCTGTCTGCCCAGCTCGGATCGAAATCCTTTCTAGACTTCATTGTCTCAGCCAGCATAGATATAAACTTGGTGGGTAAGCGCTCCGCATCTTCGCCAGTGTCGCTGTTTTCGTAAAAGTATTTGTCGAAAAGAGAGAATAAACTCTCGTCTTCTCGTTGGATGATCACAGAGGCCGCATGGAACCGGGCGAGTGCCCTGAGAGCGAGAAGGCATTGTTTCAGGTCCAAACCATCTTTCCGTTTCGGTGACTTGAAGCCCTTTGGGGACAGGTCTTCAAGGGCTATCAAGTAGCTGGGAGTCTTACGGGTGTAATAACCTCGTGGAAAAAATTCTTTATGTCGGTTTGGTAGCGCTCGTGTTAGGAGGGTAGACATCCTGGGGAGAATCTCGTTGAACATATGTACCTCCCTGGGGATGAAGGTGGAATTCTTTAGAAGGCCTACATTGGAACTGTCTTTCACTAGCGTCTTGACTATGAGAGACAGCGAGTGCTGTGTTGTGTCCCCACCCAGTGTATACTTCAATGACACCCTGCTGATGCAGCCTCCCCCACGGAAACTTTCGTTCAGCTCCTCCACCTTGACGCAGGGCAGGACCTCGATGGAGCTGTCCTTCTCCACCTCCCTCAGGATCTGCTGCATCACCTCCAGTGTTATCTCTCCAGGCGAGGACATGTTGAACTCCAGTCTGTTGGAACAAATACCCATTACACTCTAGATAGCACAAAATATTTTGTGGCAGCTAAAAATATTTTTGTTTTTTCATTATTAAGTGGTAACTACCAAACGACGTTTGTGATCACAAATAAATCCAATGCGTTTGTATACAATAACGTGTTCATTACTAGCAGCAAAAATTTTAGATTATAGCAGTAATACTGGTTAGTGAGGCTCACAAAAGTGTTTTGCGGATTGTGAGATTTTGAAGGCAGGTATGGTCTAACAACGATTAAAAACTGAAATCAAAACCATTAGGAGCAGAAATCGTACACTGGACTTCTCAAATGCAGTCTCAACGTGTTACCATTGCGCAACCTTCATCGATGTAAACGCTTAGTCTTGAGAATGTGCGTAAACTTAAATCTAATGAGTTGCGCACAAGACAAGGATTGCACACTTCACCACATGGAAGGTTAATGTTGTGGAATCTTTTACGTTTGAAATTTACTTAACATGGAATAGAGAAAGAAATAGAGGAAGTTCTTAAGAATATCCCTCATTAATAAGTTTGTGACGTGAAGCAAAGAATCGAACATTGACAAATATGACGTCCTGGCCAGATAGACGGTAGCCACTTCGAATATGCCAGGTTGCATGCCCAGAATATAACCCATTGAGTTTTGCAGTCGCATAAAATTTTTTTACTGTATGTGACATGAAAGCTATTACTATCAACTAAATATTTGGTGGCAGGCAATACATTTTATTTCATTAAACAAATATGTTAATAACCACTAAATAGAATTAGAACTAGTCAATCTACGTTTTATTGGGCACCGCAAATCCTTTCACCAGCAACAAAATTTCGACTTAGAAAGCATTAACGAAACAGATTTTTAATCCACAAAGTATGTTTTTTCTTTCAGCGTATAGTAATTGACATGATAAATGATCATAACTAGTAGTTGTTTTACCGGTCTACGTATATCTGTGATTAAATTTTGTGAATTTAGACAAAATAAGTAAATATTTTGCGTAGAGAAGTTCGTTAGACGAAGAAATGAGGACATTAGTAGATAACTTCTAAACGCTGATAAGTTGTAAGAAACAAAATTTTCCTGTGGCATTTAAATTCAGGTTTAATTACTGTATTAAAGTATATAAAGAGACACATTCTGGTAGTTTCCTTTGAATGCGATTTTTAGCACCACGAAGTGGGTTGCTCCTTTTGATAGCCATTGTTGTAAATTTTAAAATTTCGTAATTGTATTTTACTTTTTCACTTCATTGGTATAAACATTCAATTAAGGTGTAGGCATGTGACCAACGCATACTAAATTGCTACAGAAATTAAATGAAGAATGCATCTTTATTCACAAACTATTGTGCATTGGCATTACCTGCGAAATGATTTGAGCTACACAGCCCAGAGAGGGAGCATACCGTATGCGGGGGTCACTTTAAGACAACTTGGGGTGACTTTGTGATACAATAAACGACATTTAAATGTCCCACTATTCCAGTGGGATATTTCAGATGTTCAGTTGTGCCAATTAAACAACTGAAGATTAAAAATAGCCTCTTAAGTCTGGAAGGAAATGTAAATATCAGTGAAAAATCCTGTGTCACGAAAACTAACCCCCCCCCCCCNGGGCCCAATGACCAAAGTCACCCCGTTTATAGTATTAAAAAAAACAATCTAGTATTGACTCACCTATCATAAACCAGTTACAGACAACACTGCATTCCATCAACTACCATCCTAATTGTTCACGCTGCAAAGGGCACGATTGCTTATTAATTACCCTGTTCTGAACCAGTGTAATTGATACTTGACTGTTGCAATTTAGTTGCCATTTATCATTTAATGTCGTAAAAAATTCGCCGTGCTCACTGAAATGAATATAGGNTGACTGTTGCAATTTAGTTGCCATTTATCATTTAATGTCGTAAAAAATTCGCCGTGCTCACTGAAATGAATATAGGGTAATTTTACAAAATTTATTTTTGGTATATCGTAATGTTAGTTCAAGTGTGTGATAAACAACAGAGAATGTGAAACCGTATCGGTGTGAATTTCGTCTTGAAGTGCACAGACACTCTCCTGTTGGGTTTACCATGGGTAAAGCCCTAAAAATTTAGAAATCAGTTAATACTTCACATAGTTTTTAATATACGCTACCTCTCCTTAACTCCCGAGTATCTTTCTTCAATATCTATCTAAAAAAAATTTGCCCTTGGTAGATCGCCGTTTGTGGCACCTACCGAACATGGATTACATGATGTCTGCCATGGCTATCCGGGGGTTATAATAAGTGGTCTCGTCAGCTTCGTCTTGATTTCGGAAATACATAACCGACATCCTCGGTCGTCTTGGTGGGACTCCTGAGAGACCCGGCTGCGGAGAAGCGGCGCGCGCGCCGTTTTCGTCCTGCACGCTAGTATTTGGAGCCCCATAACTTTTTTCCTGGTGATCCGATTCTTCTAATTTTTTCTTCTCTCTATACCTGCGGCTCCGCTCTGCTGAAGTTAATGGCGGTTGTCGGTTTTGTGGCAGATTTCGACTCGGATCCTTGCTCTTCTTTCACGGCATGACTCTGTTTCACATGTTAAAAGCGCAGCTGCTTCAAAACTTTTCAAAGTAAGTCAATGGTTGTTGCGTTAAAGGAATGGCCCTTTCGAACTAGCTAGCATTCGCGTCAGTGGCACTTGTAGTTTTGGAGCAGTGGCGCGCGATAGAATGAAAGTGCTGCAAATTGCTTCGAAATTTGTCTCAAACGCGGTGACGCACCACCGGAAGCGGTAACGCGAGCGTTGTAGAACAATGTAGTTTTAATGTTCGGGCAACCTTGCTCCGTTGATGAGAACATGAGCGCGGTCCGGAGTGCGTACGGGGACTGAGTGGCGGGGCGAGGCACGGTACATGTTTTCGTGACGGCGAGTGCTTGCGAGAAAGACAATTAATTCATGTCAAAACGGTCCTATTTTGTATTATAAACCAGAGCCAACCACCGCAAAGTAAATAATATTACGCTCCCTCTCTTCTAGTATTTCTTTTCTCATTAATAAAGTGCATGGTTCCTACCTAACTGTCTCCTGTAGCTTTTTTTGTAAATGCATGCAATAATTTTGAATTCTTTCCTCTCGAATAGGTTTTCATTGTGCCTATACCAGTTTTTTTTCCCATTACCTTCTTAGTAAGTCATGGCCATAAACACGACCATGGCTACCCAATTCTTCTCTGACGTGATGGATGCCCCCTTGCATGGATTCCCTCCCCTGTAGGCGTGTGGGGCTCAGCCCTAAGACGCACTTAGCTCCCGTCCCTACCGCGGACATAAATCTAACTCTTGGAATTAGGGCAGGTTAGCAGAAAAACGCCTCTCGGATTAGTCTTCGCCAATGTAGAATCGTTTGTGACTAAGAGTCACACTGACGAGACTGTATTACCCGGCTGTCCATACACAACACTTCACGGCGAGGGATGCTTATTTTCTCACTGCTGTAACAAAGGGGGGTGTTGGGGGGAGGTGGTAGTGGAGAGGCAGAGATAGCTCTTGTAATCGGGATCTTGAGAGCCGATGATGGTGAAGCGAGGCGAATATGGAGCAGCGTTGAAGTTGAAAATGAGGGGGGCGAAGGAAACGAGAGGTCCCAGAGAAAACCCGCCGAAAAATGGCATCGTCCGACACGATTCCCACGTGCAAATATACGGGAGCAACCCCTCCGGGAATCGAACCCAGTTTGTCCTGGCGAGAGATGAACGCTTAAGCCGTTACGCAAACGGTGGCTCCCAGTAACAGTGGGAAACATTGCAATTGTGCCCACTGAGATCGAGTTTTTTTATACGTCACCAGCAAATAAGATATAATTTATTTGCGCTACCAATATTAACCCCGCTATCAGCTGGTTATCTGACCTGAATCCTCAGTCCGTAAGTAAAACGAAATGAGTCAGCACACGATGGGTGCCGCTGTAGCCTGGTGGATAGTGCTCCAGCACCTTCTCCTGCCCCTCTGCACCGACCTACCCAGGCGATACAGGCTCAACTCCTGACGAAAACGACGCGTTAATTTAATTTTCAGTTAACTTCCTAAACCGTAATGCAAATTTTAAACACACCTCTTCATGATGATGNACGACGCGTTAATTTAATTTTCAGTTAACTTCCTAAACCGTAATGCAAATTTTAAACACACCTCTTCATGATGATGTGGTAAATTTGCGAACTATTTGTTATATGTAGTTCGCTATGAATTTTGCATGAAGGATACTTGGGATAAGTGCCATAGGCTTGTTGATTTTCTTGAAAGCCATTTTCTTTGTGTTTCCATGCCCTTGTTACACATTGCTTCTTCCATGCTGGAGCCGCAGTGGCTGAGCGGTTAGCCTGCTCTTCTCCTACCACGGCAAACAGAGTTCAATCCCCGGCCGGGTCACTCCCGGATTTTCGCATGTGGAATTCATACTAAACGATGCCGCTTGTCGGTGGATTTTCTCGGGGTTATACCGTTTTCCCCACCCTTTCATTCCNTGGAATTCATACTAAACGATGCCGCTTGTCGGTGGATTTTCTCGGGGTTATACCGTTTTCCCCACCCTTTCATTCCAGCGCTGCTCCATTCTCACCACAATCACATTCATCGACTCTCATGTCCTCGTTGTTAATAGCTGCCCAAATCTTTTCACTCACTCTTCCATGCCATGGTATCTCACCATGGGTTTTTTAAGGGATGCCAACAACATACGGATTTCACCAAACATCCCGTCACTCCGCGAGTGTTACCACCCCTAGTCAGGAAAACACCCCGCGGGAACAGAACCTGCCAAAGTGACACGCCCTAGTGTTCGGCGCTCTGATCATAAACACTTCTGCGATCGAAAACACAAGCGTATGTACGCACGGTTATAACTTACCTAACTGTTTTCATAAGCCTACTGTCCGAAGAAAATAGCTGCCGATGATTTCAGTTTCCTGGCTTTGTGCCTGTGTGTGTATGCGTGTGTGTTCCTGCGTGTGCTCCCCCCTCCCCTTTTTAATTTCTAAACGCGTCAACATAATTTCGCCTAACTCAGCTCACATTTAGAAGTTCTTAATTAACCTCACTTTTAAAGTTTCTAACCACGCAGGGCCCTTACTTTTATAATTGCTATGGTGATATTTTACATCTCGGGAACCATTCACCCGATTTAAACCAACTTTTGTATTCTGGCAGATCATTGTGTAAAAATTTAATTTTTATATGGATATTGTTGTTGGTCAATTATTTTGGAATAAAGCAATAACTGAAAAAAATTTAAGATTTAATATTATATCTCGAAAACAATTTGGCAAATTCTCACCCCATTTTGGCATGTAAGTAATACTATAAAATTTCAGGTGAAAATAAGTTATTACACATGATTAGGTTCTTATTTTCAAAATAGCGGC
This sequence comes from Clitarchus hookeri, assembly GCA_002778355.1. Taxonomy (NCBI): domain Eukaryota; kingdom Metazoa; phylum Arthropoda; class Insecta; order Phasmatodea; family Phasmatidae; genus Clitarchus; species Clitarchus hookeri. The sequence continues at coordinate 52,525 of NQII01005967.1, read as the reverse complement.
CATACAGATATGTTAGGTATATTTGGTATATCTACTACGCAATTTAACACACTTTGACCAAATTTTGTGTGCTAAAATTTTCTTATGCACGGACCAGATATCTCAATACCTAACCACATTTGTCAGCCATTTTGAAAGATAGCGCAACACGAATAAATACAGTTTTTATATCAAATCACGGGAAACAACTACCACATTCCTACCAAATTTGGCAAACAAATACTACTGTCCCAGATAGTGTAAATACGTTTTTTTTATAGAGGTCAAAAACTTATTTTTAAATTGGCGGCCATGTAGCCGTTTTAGTTTAGAATGCTTTATTGCTGAAATTATATAATCAATCCCCAACATAATTCTATGTGCTGTCAGTTTATATTACTACTATCAAATGGGTCTACCAGAAGCATGTTATGTACGCCGTTTTGTAAAATATACCACATAAAAAAAGAAAGTGTTTTTATGTAATGTCTCGGAAAAAAATTTAAAGAATCCTACTAAAGATGGCCAACAAATGGTACTACTTAATGTGATGTAAATTGGTATGTTTTAAGTAGGCGAGGCACTTATTTTAAAATGGTGGATATATAAATATTTTGGCTCAGTTTATTTTGTCTTGAAAATTCTGTGCATTATTGAGAAGTTTATGTACGCAAGAATATGTGAGTGAAGAGGTTTGGGTGGCTCTTAACATCGAGATCTTGAGAGCCGATAAGGGTGAAGCGAAGTGAGTATGGAGCAGGGGAAAGAGCAGGGGTAGGGGAAACGGGATATCCCCGAGAAAACCTGCCGAGTAGAGGCATCCACCGGGAATTTTCCCCTTGCGAAAATCCGGAGTGACCCAGCCGTAGATTGAACCCGGTTCGTTTGGTGGGAGGCGAGCAGACTCTACCCAGACACAGCGGCCCTTTGTAGACAAGAATAAACCGCGTCAAACAACATATGTAACTAGCCGCTATGCAAAAATGAGCCTGTCATAACAAGGAATTATCCCTGTATTGACAAATAAAACTAGAACATCAAATAATCAATTGCAGTTTATTATTGTTACAGTGAGTAAGACTTGTGCCATTACATCATTAGTTATATAGATAATTGTGTGTTTCTGTAGTAACGACGTGGACGAGGTGTTTCGTCGTCGTACAATTGTTTTAAACCTCTGTATACTGAGACACATGATTGCGACCATAGGTGCTGAATGTAAAGTATTGTTATTAAGATTATTTTGACAGTTTGTTTATCATTAACGAGTAACATATGTTCTTAAATGGTAAACGGTCGAGTCCAATACGATATAGCTGTCATATACAAAAAAATTATATATTTGTATTTTTTAATACATCCACATTGAAGTCCAACCACCTCGATTTGTTAACAGGTCTTTAAGAAAGTTGTGGGGAGCAAATTACATTATCATTTTCGTGCAACGAAAAGTAAGACTATGTGTTAAAAATTGCTTTAACTAGCTGTAAAAAATTATTAACGGTCGTTCGTTAAATCCATTTCTCCTTACCAAATCAAAAATATCAAAGAAAGTTATTCGTCAGATTGTTCGTACCTTGCAGGTGCTCGCAGAACAGCGCAACGTGGAGTGGTCCTTGTCCGTTAGTCTTTTCTCACCGTTTTTATTACACGTGAAGTTGCGAGGCTTTAATATAGAAAGGTCTTCTTCGCACGTCTTATATTGAACACCATGATGATTGCATTACTTATCAAGATAAGAAATGCGTCAACACTTCATTAAAGCCACCTTAAAAGGCAGGCTGGCTGCGATATCAAACACGCTGATACGGGTGACGAGAGAATAACGTGTCGAGTTCCTTTTTTGGCCAAATCACCGGGAAGTCTCCGAGTCATTCAGAGCTGTTACCAGGATGTATAAAATGTTTGCTCATCGTGACGCAGCAGTAGATACAGCCGTGACACTCGCGATGCCAAGAGTTGGTTGTAAAGAAGTAAAGAAATTACACTAAGACAGAAAATGTCACTCTAGTGTGTGGGCAATGAAGAAATGCATTTACGTTCATTAGTTTCACTTAGGACCTGAGATTTAGTTAGCGACGATAGGTAACGTACCGATCAAAATTTAAAGACTACAGGTATTATCAATAACAATCATGAAGTACATAAACTCTTGCCCAAGAGGTCTGTAAATTATTTCTTGATTGTTCCATAATTAAATAAAACTGATGAAGACTTCAATGGCATACTTGTGATGTATTCATGATGTCATATATCGGGGGATAATTAAATTTCCTACCAAATTTGGTAAATACGTAGTACTTCGACGGGTGATGTAACCTGGCATGTTTTAAGTATGTCAGACACTTATTTTCAAAATGGCGGTGATACAGTAATTGTAGCTTAGGATGCTATACAATAGAAAAAAATGTAATATGATCAAACTTATCATTAAAACTCGGCAGTATTTATTGCAAGCTTGATGATTGTTCACACTAAGTGTCTTTTATCCGATATTCTGTAGATAGCATCACATGAAAAATTAAAACTTTTATGTCGTATCTAAGGAGAACACGGACAGATACCCACTGAAGTTGGCGAACATTTATCACTACGGCAGGCTATCTAAATTGATATCTTTCAAATGGGCCAGACACATATTTTCAAAAGGGTGGACTAACATATAACTTTTTGGAGTCTTATATCTACAAACCCATGTAACAAATTTCATCTATAGTTTGTATGCTGGCAGTATCTATTAAAACCGTAAAAATTGTGTATGCATATAATAGTAATATTGTCACGTCGGTTCTGGGAAATGATTCATGAGTAAGAGCCAGGAGCCATCTTGGATTACGTCACCTCCAGCTCTGTCATTCCTGACAGCCGGCGGCCATTTTGTGACCTTGACATTTATAAAATATTGTTTCTGCCCGCCATTTTTTTTTACCCGCCACCTTGTTTCTGCCTACCATTTCATTTCCCAATCACCTCATCTTCATCCGCCATATTGGATGTCGTCTGCTGTATTACTCTTGCTATCAACTAGAGTGCACCACAGATTCCTGTAATGATTTTTATTTTTGCTAGAGTGTCCCACCCTATAACTCAACTTTGTTTGATCACACCATTTTGTTTCCACTTGTCCTTCGTTCAATTACCGCCTGCTAGGGGCGCTTATGTTGCTCTCACTCGACCACCATGTTGGTTCTGGAATTTACCACTATGGGCGCTGTTTTTTTTATTTAATTTTTGCAGAGCTGAAAACATCGTCTGGAGTGAGGCAGAATCGAACTGCGAGACCTAAGGTTGCCAACATGGTGGATGTCTTAGACCGCTTGGCCACCGAGACAGGAAGGAACACAATGATTTAAATGTGGTTTATGGATTGCAACACTCCTCACCACCGCCCACCAAAAAAAAAAAAATACAAATTGCATAACAATAAATATTAATTTTCAAAATCGAGGAACATATAACGTTAAGCTCACA
>NQII01005967.1:0-48789 GCA_002778355.1 Clitarchus hookeri | reverse complement strand
CCTCTCCAAGTGCCAAAAACATCTGACACACTGCCTGTTTCAACCTGAAGGCAAGCGTACATTCACAGGTCCATATGTGCGAATTCGACTTACATCAGTATTGCCTCTTTGATTATATAGCCTTTCTTAATGTCAAATAAGTAAGAGTAAAAAAAAAATTAAATTATTTTTACACAAAAAATTAGTTTTATCGATAAATTCCGCAACACAAAAAAAATCTGTCTCAGTCAATGTTTGAAAAAAAGATGTTCATGGGAATTATTGTTGTGGTGACTTCGTGTCTAGTCGTAGGCAGCAGTTTCATGACCCAAGGACGAGAGAAAGTATTTCCGCAGCAGCTGTGTGTTCCTCCATGCGTGTGTTTAGTCAGGTTATATATAACCTGTCACAGACATGTCGCTGCTGGTCGTCGAAAAGTATCGTCAGCTTGCGCAGCGAAGGACACCCATACTATAACTGTACGTCGATGATTTCAACTTCGTTTTTGCACAAGTCGCTCCGACTTATGGTCTGTTCGTGATCCACCACAAAGAAACAAAGCGTCCGCAGTTTCATGTGTTCGGCATCTGTTCCATCTCATAGTTGTAATCTAGTTTTCAATTTTTGAGTTGCCTTCGCTGTTCGGGTGGATGATGCAAATTCCCAAAACTGCCACAGTGGTCTGCACGTTTTCCACATTTCACATAAGTTCCCAGTGAGTACCGGGCCCCGCTGCCATGTCCATTTTGATTACATCACGATCGTCACGTTTGAGTTTATGGGGCAAAGCATCTCGCTTGAGCACACCGAGAAAATTAGTTATCTTCAATGTGCATGCAGTGCTAACTGTGGTGCATGCGGTGCTGAGTACAGTGGTGATTGCAGTAGCAGATAACCAGAGATACAAGTTTTAAAATGTGTCTTCAAAATATCATTCCGAGTAAACTGCCTCTGGCAGAGTTTGCACTGAAATGCCATGCTTGAACTTTTCTGCAGGCATTCTACAGGTCATTATTTCATTGTCATCGCATGCTGCGCTAAGCTGTAAATGCTTTACCGCAGAAGCGGCAAACGAAATGCATCATTTTCACTTTATGTCCGTACTGTTCCAAGACTAGAATGAAACTGAAGCAAAAAGTATAAAGGAATCTAATTTATAAGGTTTTAGGTTAGTTCACCACTATGCCTCAAAGCGGGACCGTCGATACATTGGGTAAACAATCTACCTTGAGAGCTGCACATTCCCGGATTCAAATTCTGCGGGTGGGAAACCAAGCTAGCTAAAAGGTTCCTACATGGCAACACGGGCATCAACATGCTGGATGAGGAATGCAAGCAACACTATATTGCCTATTCCCAGCAGAAGGAAGTACAAGCACGCACCAGGCTGATAAGATACTCGCACACAGGTCCAACGAGATAAGAAAATCGTCAGATACTGGACGCGGAGAAAAAATAGCAGCGTGGATCTACTGGCGGATTTTTCCACTACTTTTGCCTGCACTTGGGGCCCTCGGGGGCCTAATCGGAGCCACGAGCGTTATAGTCCGAGGCTTCAACACGGCATCGAACTAACGGAAGCCGTTGTCAACAGGCCCAAAGGCTTAATGCAAAAGTGGAAACTTCATTAGATAATTTTTGCACCCTTGCATAATAATTTAGTTTCGTTATTTATGTTAATAACTTATTGTTTAGTACTTGGCTACTGAACCAGCGATATCGTGTATATAGCTTAAAACTGAATCACAATACGCAATTTTCAAAAGTTATTTCATTACATATTTGATATTTTATTATATTTACGAAAAATATTACCAGATTCGTAATTAAATTTTTTAAAAGTGTTTTTCTTATCTACTAACTTTTACTTTTATGACGTAATGAACCCTGCCAAGATATAAAAAATTTACAAAACTTCGTAGAGTATACTTTCTTCCTTTCTTTCCCCTTCCCAGGCCTCCAGGGCCGTAGTTGTGTAGTGATTAGACTACTTGCCTCCCCCCAAGGCAAACCGTGTTCGATTCCCGGCGGTGTCACATGTGGGAATCGTGCCGGACGATGCCGCTGGTCGGTGGGTTTTCTCGGGGATCTCCCGTTTCCCCTGCCCTTGTATTCCGGCGCTGCTCCATACTCACCTCGCTTCACTCTCATCAGCTCTCAAGACCTCGATGTTAAGAGCTGCCTAAATCTCTTCACTCTCTCTCCCCTCCTCCCATCCGGAAGACACACCGGCTGTCCCGTTCGGTACGAAGTGAATTGTGGCCGTGAGCAACAGATGACCTTGACGCACGTATTCACACTATCGCTGGGCAAAGGCCGGCGTTATCACACTTCAGCCACCTATATACGGTTCTGCGCGGAAACAATCTTGTTTGTCCTTTTTGGTGGCAGACTGGCNGATGACCTTGACGCACGTATTCACACTATCGCTGGGCAAAGGCCGGCGTTATCACACTTCAGCCACCTATATACGGTGCTGCGCGGAAACAATCTTGTTTGTCCTTATTTGGTGGCAGACTGGCGCTGACAGCGTCCAGCATAAAAGCGCTTGAGAAGAACTTGCACCGCCAGTACCACGCTACCACAGCTCTGGTGAGAATCAGCTTGACAAGCGCCGAGTGGAAGTACTTGTAAACACGTACTGGTGATCACAGGTTATATTGCTTGTACAATAGAACGAGTAAACTACTTCATATAATTTCGAAAAGGTAAGGAGTTATAAATTATTTTTAATGTAGTAGCTTCATTCTTCCTGTTGCCTGACTATTTTTTTCAAGAGTAATTGTAAGATTTTAGGAACCTCACGAAACTCAAATAGTGAATATTTAACGAAGTCAGCGGAAACCAGTCAAAACTGCTCGGTTTTGAAATTCAGTTGTTACCTACTGATTATTACGGGTGTTGAATTTCACTGATTTAACGTTCGTTTCGTGCCATTGTAAGATGGCAGATATTATGTGAAAAGGTTATACTTTGATCTCACGAAAATGGTTTAGCTTAACAGTACACATTTATTCCGGGAATAAAGAAATAATTATTTTACGTGACGAAGCGATAGCCGATCCTTTAGCTCTGTATTTATTTTCACGCATTATAAGATGGGCACACAAGGTAATGAGTAAAGTAGCCGCAGCGGGAATGCATGATGTACTAAATGTTTTGGGGTTTGGTATGGTCCCGTACACTTACCAAGTTGTTTACGCATTATAAACAATTTATGTGCTTGTATTTATATCAAGGGAAATTATTCCTATAAAACTTATTGTGTAAATAATATCAGCGTCTTCATCTCAAGTTCGAGTGAAAGAAAATATATAATTATGCCATGTTTCATATCACCAGACCTGATAAAAATACCACTCTCTGCCATTAGGTCCGTAGAGGCAAAATTGGGTAGAGTGCGCCCCCAAGATGCGCAGTAACCACTTCGTGTATGAGGTTAGAACATTGTTTAGGTAAAAAGTGCTGGTAAATGTATTTAAACTTACTGTAAAATGTTGTGATTCAAATTAGATTAAATTCAAACTGGTAGAAATATTTCATTTATAAAAATGTTCTTGTCTTTCGAAAATTAAGGTATAAACAAACACGTTCATCACCGTTGACCTTGTGACTTTAACAGTTGTGGTGGTTTGGGGTAGGTCAATGTTGGGTACATGCGCAGAAGACGATAATCGGTCTGCCTCATATTTGGTCTATGATAGATTATCCGTTCATTTGACTGATTTGCCAGTTAGTAACATACTTTTAATTGACTTACAGTAATTGCTATTAACCTAAATGATTCCACTGATTCGGGTTAAGAGTAAACGGAATAAATTTTTTAGGCAATGGCAAATGCATTTTTGTGTCGTTCTGTTTCGAACTACAAAATTTTACGAACTAGTTTTAAAATGGCGTTTTGTTTTTGGCTTGATCATTATCAAAAACGAGACTCAATCCATGATCTCAAAACAGTAATGCCATTAGTGTCTGTACTTTTTGTACTCTAAATAAGTTTCAATGTTTTCAACCATTAGAATTATTTTACTTATTCTTTTGTTCGTGAGGTGTTTGTTATGTACTGGCGAATCACTGGACTGCTCTGAGGTTTTTCTAATAGGCAAGTGTAGCTCACTAGGTATCAGTTTATATCACTGTTTAATCTAATTAGTGAATACCAGTAACTAAAATAATCAGTTGAATTTTACTGATTGAAGTAGAGCAGTTCCAACAGGTCTGTAGTAGAATTCGTTGACTTGTAACAGTTTTAACTTTTTACATTTTAGAATGTACATAGTACGTAAATTACCTATGGCTTTCATTTTAACCGTATAAGATACGAGTCTTTAGTAATTAATTAAGTAAGGTAAGACATATCACAAAATCGTTAAGATGTAAACGATGAAATAAAACAATTTTTATTTGCCTAATAAAATATTAACAAAGGCCAGCAGCATCAGGCCAACATACGTTTTTGGTGGGAATGAAAACCGGTTCAGGAATGATGCAAGAAGGGTGGAGAACCATAAGAATTATAATGAGCGAGAAAGCGGAATGACTCGGAGAAAAGCCATTTCCTAGGTTGTCGTAGTCATGTTATTCCCAATGATGACATCCAACCGGACATTTTCTGACCAAACCAAAGGAATCATACGTGTGAACATAACGACCAAACAGAACAAGCTCTCGTCACGGAAAATTTTAACAATTAAGAAAGTAACCTTTTTTTTTGTTACTATCTCTAGCCGCATCAGATAGCTTGTCAGCGTTGATTCATACACCTCGATAATGATGTGCAGCTATGTGATGTGAAATAAAAGCCTATTGTTTGCGCAGTACGATAACGATACAATTTATATAAATTAATCTGTACTCCTTCAATTTACTGTTCATGTTGTCGTGGTGTTACTGCACCATTAAAAAAAACTATTCCTATATATTATATTCAGTAGGTATAAAGGCATTTTCAGGACAACAAATAGAAACTGTACATTTAAAATACGAATTCAAATTCACGTTTCACTGCACGAGAATTCCTGATATTTCAAAAATTTATATAAATATTTTTTTTCTGTTTTTGTGTCAATAACATTTTGATACTCGAATATTTCATGCTCTTTACTTTTGGTAAACTATTCACGTGCCACTTTTCAGGAATCACCCTCTCCATATCATTCCAAATGTAGTAAGCCCACATTAATCCGTCCCAGTATTGTTTCTTATCAAGGACCTTCATCGACTAAGAAAGAGTTCATTTAGAATTTATAATTACACATCTCCCTAGCTAATGCGTTTACAGTTAGTATGTATATGGCGATTCTGTGCAATTAATTTCAAATAGGAGCTTTGTGGCTGTGGCTGTGGCTGGCGGTCTTCGGCTTGACTGAAAATATCTCGCAGCCTCCGGCTCGACTCAGGTGATGCTCGGAAGCCTTCGCCTCGGGTTTGTCGAATGTATCCAAGGTTTTCAGCAGTTATGACCACTAATAATTCAAGCATATGTGTATTTTTTCTGGTAGCCATATATATTTTATAGGCATATGGAGCGTTAAATAAAGGCCATGGTCACGCGCAGCATGTAGTACGTATAAACCACTTAAACCGCAAATCCAGAATTATACTAGGTTTCAATAACTTTTCGCAGAAGTAACTATAATATCTTAATTAGTATCATGTTTAAAAAAAATATTAAAAATTCATTAAAGTATATCACTGACCATGTTAATCTCTAGAGTGGGTGTTTGTTCCAGCAGCCTGCAGTCCAACATGTCCACATCGGGAGAGATCACCCTAGAGCTGGTGCAGCAAATGCTGAGGGAGTCGAAGAAGGACAGCTCCATCAGGGTCCTGCCCGGCTTCAAGGTAGAGGAAATGAACGAAGGAATGCATGCAGGAAGCAGCCTCAGCAGGGTGACAGTGAAGTACACGCGGTGTCGAGACACATCGCAGCACTCGCTGTCTCTCATCGTCAAGGCTCCAACGAACGACACCTCCGATATAAGAGCCCTCCAGTTGTCCACATTGTTCTCCAGGGAGATACAGATGTTCAGCGAGATTCTCCCTAGGATGTCGGCCCTTTTGAAACGAGCGCTACCAGATGGACACACGGAATTCGCCGCACAGGGGTATTACACCCGCAAGACTCCCAGCTACCTCGTAGCTTTTGAAGACCTGTCCCCAAAGGGCTTCAAGCCACCGAAACGCAAAGGTGGTTTGGACTTGAAACATTCTTTACTCGCTCTCAGGGCACTGGCTAGGTTCCATGCGGCCTCTGTTGTAATCCGGCGCGAAGACAAGATGTTGTTCAAAATCTTCGAAAAATACTATTTACAAGAAATGGTTAAGACCGAAAATGACAAGCAGTCACCTCTCGAGTTAATATCAACGTTAGTCCATTTAATGAAGTCGAGGGAGGATTTTGATCCGATCTGGGCAGATAAGCTGGAAAAACGCTACGAGACACTGCTTGATGATCTGGAACTTCTTAGGAAAAGAGACGATGGAAGATTCAACGTTCTAATCCACGGTGACTTCGCCATACACAATGTGATGTACCGCCACTCCGAGTCCAGTGGAGAGGTCGAGTCCTTCATGATGGTGGACTTCCAGACTTGCAGCTACAGCTCTCCGGCGCTGGACCTGCATCACTTCATCATTGTCAGCACCAATGACTACGTGAGAGCCAACCACATAAACACACTTCTGAAAGAGTACCACGCTGAATTGACGACCACATTGAAGTCCCTCGGAGAACCCACAGGACAAATAATCTCCCTTGCCCAACTTCTCGAGGAGTACGACAGGTTTATGCCACTCGGTCTTTTCTGTGCTACCATCATGCTGCCTATTCTGACGTTTTATATAGGCAACACGTCGGCTGTGACCACTGAGGGTATGTCCGATGTAAATAGGGAAACCGCTGAAAAATTCCGACCAATAATTACTGAAAATTTCCTTAGTACTCTGAAAATACTGATGCCGATTTTCATCCAAAAGAAGGTACTTTAAATATCATGCAAGTGGTAATTATAACAACAATATTGTTTAAGAAAAATAAATTTCACCATATTGTTTTGAAACGGCCTACTCTAAATATATCATGTAATAATATAAATGCAGAATAAAACAAAATAAATTTTTACATTTCCCATACGACTGCCAATTTATTTCAAAATATCGATTAACATAGAGTGCGTGCAGGATATCTGAAGGTTTGGAAACTCTTTGAGCTGTCGTTAAACAAGGACAACGGTAATCAGTATGTGACTTGTTGAGCTGGAAGAATCATGTCTTGTATCTCGTGTAAACTACTGTTGACAGTTTTTTGCCTCGAACCCCGCAAATAACATTTAGAAATCTTGTGACGTGACCTAAACGTACAGATATACTGCACGTAGTATAACTATTGAGCATCGTACTTATTATTATAAAATGCTTAGTATTTAATTTAACGAAATGTCTTAAGGCAGACAACAAATAATGCAAACTGAAAAATTTAAGATGGTCCTTTAGGTTACTTTCGAGAATAAAGACAGGCCAATTTACTGTGTGTATATTGAGCCATGCTGTAACAGGCCTCAGGATGAACAACTCACCAAAATGCCTAATACTCATAAATATAAAGGTTTGAGACATGCAGCGTGATAACTATTTAAATGGAAGTTTGTTATCAAAGTGTGCTAAAAAAATCAATTAACTACACACTATGTTGTTACAAAATTATACAATTATTTATTACATAATGTTCACACATCGATTTGTGAAAAACGTCTTTGGTTCTTTTGGTCTGCTGAAACAGAATAAAATATTACGTATAGTTATGCAGGCAGCCATGTCTATTAAATTGCAATCATATGACCCCTTTGACTTTATCAAATGACCCAAATCCGGTTCGCAATATATCAGCAATGTCAGCGACAAAATTAAATACCAATAGCACCATATCATAATACAAATAAACAATTCAAAATGAAATTATAAATATTTAAAATATATATATATTTTAACTTTAAGAGCTCACCAAATTGTGATGGAATTTCATATATGTGTATTTATATTCATATTTATTATTTTGCACACAAAAAAAAATCTTTTTCAGAGTCAACTGATGTATGGTTAATACAAACATATATTTACAAGGGCCTGCAAGTTACAACCAAAACTATAACAATTTAACAGTCCAATTATCAACAAGCTGTTGTAAACGTTTAAGTAAAATGCCGCATACATCATATCACAAAAACATAATAACAACATTTTGAATCTGTGCAATGTAACACAACAACATTTACTAAAACTTGCAGAAAAAATTCGCTTCACTATTGTGGCAGCACGATACAATGTGGGGCGGCAGTGGTTTACAGATTAGATTACTCAACTCCTACCTGGTCAAAACGGGCTCAATTCAGGACGGGGTCGCATCCGGATTTTCGCATGCAAGATTCATGCCGGACGATGTCGCTGATCAGCGGTTTTTTTTATCGGGGATCTACCGTTTCCCCCGACCTTTCATTCCGGCGCCGCTCCGTTCTCACCTCACTTCACACTCATCGGCTCTCGAGACCTCGATGATAAGAGCCGCTAAATTCTGTTCACTAAATCTCTTCATTAACACTCACATACGAGACAAAGGTTACATTTAAATATTAGCACTTGGATTACAATTTTAGACATCGCATATTTTGTAACTGCCTAGCAACATATTCTGTACACTTCGATAGAATTTACTAAATCTCACACAAAACAAATTTACGCGAATATACGTCAGTACTACGAGACATTATATTTAAATAACAAGCAGATTTTTTTATATACCGCATACCGCAACATTTGTGTTTTATTACAGGATGACCTCCACAATTACCATAAAGAGAAAACTGGATGAAACTCCATTTGCTTTGCCTTCATTGTATATTGGTGGTCATTTCGTTGTTACTACAAGGTGGCATTTACCGTCTGTATAGGTTAGAGGTATTAAGTTGGTTGTGTTTATGCAACAGTTATTCCAAAAGCTATATGCTGGCTTCGACACAGTACCTTAAAACGGCGAATAAAGATGTTACCATTTAACACGTGCTCCAACTACTACGATTTTCTGTTGGCTCTACATCTGAGCTGTATTTCACCGGGTCAGAATAGTGTGAAATTGGCGAACGATCGAGACAACCTCACACCACCAGGTGAGACTATTCAGACACGCCTACCGACGCGCTATTGCGGATAGTATATTAGCGGATTATTCACACTTATTTAATCAAACCTTTGAAAAATCACCCCATGAATGATGTGCGTGATTGTTTCCTAAATATGTCATGTATCACAAGTGTTTTATGCTTGTGTGAATATAAAAGTTCCTTACTTTTGGTTAGATTAAACTTTTACTTACATTTTATATATAAATAAATTAATTTCATTAATAGTAAATATAAAAACAGGGAGAGAACAATATTTATTGGAAATGCCTAGTGATAAATATTTATAATGCAAAATGTTATTACACTGAGAGCGCATTAATATAGAACGCTGTCCCTTTTGTATTATTTTCCAGACTCGGTTAGGCTTTGTTTGCACGAGGCGGAGGGATATATTCAACGTTAAACTTTAGCAGGGCTCCAGGAAAGTGTTAAGTTACGGTTAATGTGCTATCGTTGGAATACTGAGATTCATGTTCATTGTAGCTGCCTAAAAACCATAACCCGCTGTTACTACCAACACTTTATGTAGTTATCCCATGACGTTAGAGAACAATCATGTCACACACACGCTGTCAAACAACGCACTTTCACGTCTCGCGTTTGCCACTCAAATGCCTCTACCTGCAACTTCCTACGAGCAGTGAAAGCCTAACTCAGGCACTAGCGCTGCGCGGACATTCTTGTATCTACTTAGTTCCACAATTCCCCAACAGAACATTAACAATATCATTGTAACTTGTTGCTAACAAGTTGTTACATCTTCATACGTGTAAAAAGAATTATGCCATTATAAAACAATACTGCAGTTAAAAACTGCAACATATTTGATAAAAATACAATTCCCACTCGCACAGAGTAAGTACACTTAACACTCTTCACGCAGTATAGAGCACAGCAAATCCGATCAATAACATCAGGGGTCGCGCAGATGTTTCCCTCGTCCCGTAGGACGAACAACCACCGCCCCCCTCACCAAAACACAGCCCCCAGCAAGAAAAAAGGGGAAAGCAGGTAAAATATGACAAAGTTTGGGTCCTCAGAATTCCTCAAATAATAGGAAATCATAAAGCCTCAAACAACAAAACAAACCCCACGATCTGTTATAAATTAAAATCACAAAGTTAATCAAAAAAGGAACAAGAAGAAACAGTCAAGATACAAGAAAAGTATCTCAGATCATCAAAGTTTCAAAGCCGGTCCACGGTAACAAACATGCAACATTAACCGAAAGTCTACGAAAGTCCCAAATTTTGTCACAATATCTTAATGCATAAGGGCTTTGAGTTGATTTAAAAATACCTCAATGTTATAAGCCGCCCAAATCTCTTTACTCACTCACTTATTAACTTTGAACAGATCAGAGAAAGCTGAAGTTAATCTAGCACGTATACTCAGCCTTATTACTGCCAGTAAACTTACAAATTAAAACGAGATCATTAACATCATATTTTTCTGCTCTCTTCCTTCATTAAAACCTTTTTGCAATTGCCCTTTGGCTGAACTATAATTTTCATATGTCTTTTTCCCATAGCCGCTTAAGTTTCCTTTGACTGGGGAGATCTAGTTGGCTCTTAACATGGAGGTCATGATAGCCGATGAGGATAAAGCGAGGTGAGTATGGATGAGTACAAGAATGCAAGGGGAAGATCCCCGAGAAAACCTGCCGATCCAACCACTTACACCACCGCGGCTCCCTGTAGCAGAATTTTCCCCGGAATTCAAAACTAGACTTAGTGATACCTAAAACTCATCCCAGTTGCGTTATTTATAACAAAGAAAAATGCATAGCACATTTTTAACATTTTTGTTCATGCGCTCTACCAAGTTTGGACATGGCTAATAGGGGTTCGTATTTATCTGCTCAATAGGCAATGCAAAACCTGCTCCTAAATATAGGAGAACATCTGCTATGGGCAATGCAAAGGCTTCCACTTGCAAGATAAATCACCTATCAAAATCAAGGATAGTCAAAATAGGAGGATGTATTATTGCGTACTTCAGCTTTCGAAAAGCCATAGATTGTTTTGTAACCCAAACGAAAATTTCCTCTTTCTTCTTTAATTTTTATAGTGTGACTCACAATTCAGCACAATTCTCTATGAACATAGCGAAATACCACAGCATCAGCATAAATTTCATTGAGTCTTCCGCATTTTTGGCTTTGGGGAACTGACTATTGGCGCAATAATAATCTGTCCATGTCCAATGATAAACCCCAGGAATTTTTTTCTGACCTTGCCCACACATCCTTTTCCGGGTTTGCAGTAAATTCCGCTTCCCTTAAATAAGTAAAAACAGCTGAAATATATGCTTTAAATTTTTCTCCATGTTATCTGAATATATGTAAATGACATGCAAAAATTGCAAAAACTAATTGAAGTTAAATTTTTTCAATGCTCTGTGTAGAATCCGAAAAAGGCATTAAACACCGAAGTTTACACCGAACGGAACTCGTTGCGATTACAAATCTCCCCAAGTGTTCACGAAACCTGTATTTTTCTTTTACTATTTCCACGTAGAGCATGTTGGTTAAATACAGAGTTCACATCTATTACAGAAAATATCTTCGCTTGGCCAATGTATTGAAAAATAATTTCTACTGAGGGAAGAGGAAAAGGGCCAACCTTTACCTTCTTGTTCAAAAGACGATCCTTGCCAAGTTCCTTTTTGACAAGTAGAAAGGAAGGCGCAGCACACGGAGAAACCGACGGAGTGATTATTTTGGTGGAGTGCTAATCAGCTACGATTTATATAAAAACCATTAGTTTAGGATGAGAAGATTGGTAAGAAACATGCCTAATTGTTTTATTATCTGCTACTTAAATTTCATATGGCATGGTGTTACGAAAACAGAGTTGTNGTGCTAATCAGCTACGATTTATATAAAAACCATTAGTTTAGGATGAGAAGATTGGTAAGAAACATGCCTAATTGTTTCATTATCTGCTACTTAAATTTCATATGGCATGGTGTTACGAAAACAGAGTTGTTTTTTTTCAATCACGTAATCAAATTTTCCCAATAACTCTCGCAAAGTAATAAAGTGGATCTCAGATTTAGTGCATCGAAATCAAATTGGTAATGAAATATTTTCACGACAATCGGGTGTTTCTACCTATGTGTTAATGTGTGTAACGATTTTTGGCTATATGAGCAATTTTTGTAATCTATCTTTTAAAACAAACTGAATTTTCCTGCTCATACATTTACTGATAAGAGGTCGTGGTCCCGCAGTTGCTAGAGCGCTCGCCTTCCGCAAAGGCGAGTTGGGTTCGATTCCCGGTGGGTTGGCTCCAAGACTTTCGCACGCGGGAATCGTGCTGAATGATAACGCTGGTCGGAGGGTTATATCATGGATCTCCTATTTATCTTGCCCTTGAATTCCAGTGCTGCTGCTTCGCACTCATCGTTCTCGATACCACGACGCCAAAGATCCGCTCAAACCTCTCCATTCTTCCGATTCACGGATACACTGACTCGCTTTCTCCCAGTTAATTTGGCAGCGACGCAAGGAACTTGGTTCTATGTGTTCTAAACGTATTCGAATCGTCATATTTTTTATTTGTGTTTTACCAAGTTAGTTATTTCTGCTTATTTTCACCTCATGCACATGAACACAGGCATTGTCATTTTAGTTACCACACTACTGACTTTCTGAACAATTTCTAAGTTTTCCCGAGAAACTAATTAATACTGTGATGGAATAGAGAGAAGTGTTAATTTGGCTTTTGGTGGAAGGATACAGAATGTGCAGAAAGTAGACCCTAAGCTGAAGCACGGAATAGGTAAGTTTACACAAATTAAATGGCGGGGCGGTTCCTACCCATTCTCCGACAGACTGCACTCAAAATTCGAATCGGTGTATAACACTGATTTGCACTAAAAATTCAACTACTAGAATCAGTGAAAATTGCTCAACTTAGAATCGGTGGAAAACCACTGCTTATTTCCGTGAAACAATTCCACTGATCGAATAAGTGACAGCTTACTGCGCGCGGTGAATCAAATTCTGTTTAATTGAAATGAGTCACATTATTACGAGAAATAAACATTTTATTGATAGTCACACTTTAAATTCCGCAATTTAACGTAATTAAAAAAAAATTGCGGAGGTCAGGGATTTAAACCCATATCGTCCCGCTTTTAGATCTTTACGTTACCAATTGAGTTAACAAACCAATCTTGATTACGCGGGCGATATACTTGTATTACCATTCTTACTGCCAATATATAGCTTTAAATGTTATGCCCTTTTTATGTTTTTAGTCTAATTGGTATCATAAGGATGGTTAAAATAAATAGTAAGTGTTAAAGCACTAACTTCACCATATTTAATGCAGTTTTAACCTTCAAACCAAGCACTACGATCATTACGTGAAAACGATATGAAACACGTAAAAACGGAACGAAAGATTGAATGTTCACGTTGCCTCGTCAAATGGTAGTTTAAATTATGAGACTCATTAAAAATATTTTTATTACTTTTATGACTTTATGCGTTTATATGTCATTAGATACACTTTGTTTAACAGCCATTTTATACATGTTTCTAACAGTCATTTGATAGACGTTGTTTAGCTGATATATCAGTTAAAAACAAAACCACCGAAAAACAGCGAATGAAATTGTTGACGAATAAGTGAAAAATGTCACTAAATTAATATGTGAATGAAAACCGGTATTTTAGCACTAGTTAAGCAGTTTAATAGACCGAATCGACTGTTGAATAAATCACATGCTGTTAACTGATTTAAAAAGTGAATATCTCACTTATTCCGATCTTTTGGATGCGTAGCGTTCTGGCACGTAAGCTACAAGGTACTGATTAGCTAACATTATGATCCATAAATATTGCGAGGTCTAGATAACCTGTAATATATATATAATGTTAGTAAACGAATTGTAGCTGAAGATTTGTACGGATGTTAATTTTTCTGGCATTAATGTCTGAATTTATTAACATTTTCTTGTAGCTAACTAGTATAAGTCTTATTTTTATGAAACATGTGAAGTTATTTTTCTTCTGATGATTTCTCGGAATAAATGTTAGAAAACATTTACACATAAATGAAATACATTTATTTATACATTATGTAGAGTAAAGTTCACAGCGAACGATTACGTACGAGGTTACTTTTATTCTCAGTTCTCAGGGCATTAAAATGTTTTACTTCTCTGGACTTAGTGCATTTATTTCATAAACTTATGGAAAAAAATGTAATCTATATTAAATTTTCACTTTAATTACAAATTACACAAATATATATTTTATTAAAACTGCTACCTAATTATTAAAGAAAAAAAAAAAGGATTATTGCTATGGTAGGAGGAATTTCTTGAAAAATTCCACAGACCATATCAGAATTACAAAATTGTTCTGGCCATTATATTATTTTTTATAAATAATTCTCTATTTACACTAGGATTGGAATGAGCATCCTACGTAAACTGATATTAAAAATAAATAATTTTTTTAATCCCTAAAGTAAACTTTTAAATTTTTGAGTGGAAGGTTTTATTTAAACTGTTTTAATTAAGATGATCAATGTTTCTCTCCTTTTTATTCTTTGTGCAATAAATTTCCGAGAAAAATAAAAGGAAGCCAGGAAGAAGAGTGTGGGGACGAAATGCTCGGGAATAATTTCTCAACAAGCAAGCAGTTCTTTGAATAAACCACCTGAGGGACCCTTGTGTTATTATTCTTTACGAATGTAGTAGTTTAACTTCTTACTTTAAAGTACAGCTGAGGCAAATCGTCAGCGTGGTTTGCAATATTTTCTGTATATAAAAATATTTCGTAGTTTTGAACGAATGCAGTTGGCATATAGTTATGTATTAGTTTAATGGGCCAAATAGTGTAGGAAGTACTGTATATTGATGCCAATTCACGCATGATATGTTATTGTGTGTGCCTGGAGCCACTGAATGCTTTAAGTGGTGTTATTCTGTTACATTCCAGGTTCACCATTGTAAAATTTACGTTATGATACAAGGAATTTTACATGAAACCTGATGAAATCTACGATTTTACAGGATATATTACAGTTCGGCATAATTACTATGGAAATATTACACCAGAACTGCGCATTGCACATAAATATTTCAATAAGGAATAAACTATACGGTAAGAGTTTTTGTAAACTGTGATTGCAGAAGTCACGAAAAGTTTTTTTTAATTTTGACCTTTTTTTCAGCACAATTTCGTCGAAGGCGTAAATTTAATTGACTTCAAATACCTCTTAAATGCGGGATTCACTAGGCATGCAAGAAGGCAATATTTTTCTGAGAAGTTAATCGAGACTGGTACTGTGCCCTTATATGGGTAACATTTCGAACCGAAGTGCTGGTATTTTAATGTGATTATATATGTTTATTTAAAATACTTTGGCTTGGATCAACTGTCGCGAATGAATGGTTTTTACTACTGTTAAGCACAAATAAGTCTGTGATTTCCAGTGCTGCAATGAACAAATATTATGTTCGGAACTGTACATGTGAAAGCACAATCCTCTGCCATGCGTCGGGATCAGCATATATGTCTTTGTGTTTGATATTATGGGCGACAACGGTTTAAGAGTCTCTGCGAAATATAGTTTCATGACCGAATTATGTCTCAACTACGTGACGAACTCCACTTATTGACCACCAATTTCTGCTTTGTACATGCAAAACATTAAATCCACTTGCAACTTCCCATATAGTCAGATCGCGGTATATTCAAACTTTTTGAATAAAACCTTTAAAAAATTGCGTTAAGTATAACGCATTGTTTTTTCCTATTTATATCATACATCAGAATTGTTTTATTCGTGTAAAATAAAAGTCTATTCATTTTTGTTAAATTCAGTGGCGCGTGGTGAACTGTTGTAAGGTAAGCTGTGTTTTGCCGTGTGCTCTACATAATCCTTTGTTATTTTACACATCAGTCACTTACACATAGTAGCGCAGTTGACGTCACGGCATGCGATTAATGGATGCCTCGCCGCTCTCTCGTGAGTGGCCGCAGTATATACAGTTTCTCCCGACCCCACTCTGGTTACTGGTTCCTGCTGCTTGTGCCGTGTGTGTACAGCACTGAGCATGGACCAGCTTACCTTGCAACACTTCACCTCACGCCACTGGTTAAATTAGTCTTTTAATTATACATTATTCATAAATATATTATATAATTATAATTAATATGAATAAGCGAACATAGGTGTGTTCGTGATACACAGTAAGAAAAAGTGATCAGGCAAAATATTTTTAACTATCCTAGATGACTGTCAGCGAACTACAGATCATATTATAAGTACCGGAGCACAGAACAGATAAGTATACAGAGGTGTAAAAGGCGCTCATACTGCAAACTCCAGCAGCACACTCCAGCAAAATGGCCTCACTGGTAAGCAGCAGTTCGGAACTACTTTCACCAAATAGGGCCCTTCTCGCTATCCGGCAGCCCAGAAAAAAAGAGTACCGGTTACAGAACACAGTAGCCAATCGGAAACGAGGCCCGTTCATACAGCCTTGCACAGCCAATCAGCGAATGAGTTGCACCAGCATTTAAGGGAAAATGATCGCAGCAATTTTAATGTTAATGTTATATATGGTGGAAGAATACACAATGTTCACACAAGTGGATATTTAGCAGGGCTTTCATAAGTGCTCAGTTTACCATGAACATCCTTCTTGCCAACCTGCTGCCTAAACAACAGGGGATCTTTCGCAGCCTGCAGTTATGTAAAATAAATCATTGCAATGGACACAATCGACTAACGTTTTCTTAAGTGCGGGCTGCCACCCCACATTACCCCAAGTTACTGGGGTTTACAAAGCTATATTTAGCTCGGCCTACTCTCTGACGATTGTACGAAATGTTTGGTTCTCTGACTATTGTACGCGGCATTCTATATTTACGTCAGCCATGATACATAATTAGCAAACATGTACGCCATACAGCATCAACTCTTATTGGAGGGAACGGAAACCGCATTAATGAAATCGACAGTCTCGTGGAAACGACATGGCATCTCGACAAACGACGCTTCGCGGGGGAAGATGGAGCGGCGAGAATTTAAGGGGAAAAAATAATAATAAACACGTCCCCTCTTTTCCACTTGGCGAAATAAAAACTTGGCGCCCTGGAGAGGAGAGAAAGATCCAGCGGTTTGCAGGTGCGCAATTTTTAATTAAAAATACTCCGGAAAAGTCTTGTTTCCATTACGGTAATTGAAATGTAACGTCGTTAAACAATCGCACCGTGGAGAGCAATAAAGTAAAGAGCCGGGGCGAAATAATTTGCTCCAATGATTCGGCAACGGGATCCGAGAGGAAAATAAAATGAACCGGTGTTAATCAAGCGATGAGAACTGAAGCCTGGGTGGAAAGGGGGGGGTGGTCGGGTTGTTGGAAGGGTTGGAAAATACCGCTGGAACCAGCACAATAATTCACTCACCCGGGTCTGATAGGGGTGGGTTAATCGCTGATACACCCACTGTCAATACAATCATAAGAGGGGTTGGGGCGTCAGGGGGAGGGTCGTTAAATGCGTTACCCACGCGGGACCAGAACACGAACGTATCAGGAGAGATGAAAGAAGCAGTGTCCCGCAGTGACTTATCGAGGAAAGGGGTACTGCCCTTAATTAAGTGATATAATAACGCATCACTTTCAACGTACCATTAAAATGGCACACATTCGCACACACATAGTACGTATCTGTGACATAAATAACAATTTAATCACACAGAACCAAGCCATATTACACGGCACTTAAAAATGCAAGAGGTGAAACAGTTTGGCGTCACTAACCAGCAACGTGTCAAAATGCCGTTCGCCAATCAGCGACTCTTACTCTTACTCGCCAGCCGGCAGCCTAGTCAATAGGGAATCTTTGACACCCTGCAGTACCCAATCATGTACAATGTACGTTCCCAGATTCTTGCGCTGCCAATCAGAGAATTGGTATTCCTACATCAAAAGAACCACCACGCCGTTACACTTCTTTGCACTTAGGTATTCTGTCGTGAAACTACGGTGATACATCAAACGAAATGCTCAACTCTCATTGACAGAAGATAAACGTAAATTATTTACGCAGAACACTGGAAGTTAACCTAACTTCTTACGTAAATACTAATCGTAAAGTTTGCAGCGAACAAGCGAACTAACCTTATTCTAACACTTAATTAAAAAATCTGTTGGCTCTGAAATTATATCATTCTGTCGTTTTTTATATGCACTTAAGGAAAATATTTTGTGTGTAAATAATTATTTGTGTTCGCAACTTTTTTTTTAAACTACTGTACTCGCGCTGAGGCAAGGCGGCGTTGTTGCCACATATTTCTGCTCCTGCCAGATTCTAAACATAAATTGAAGATTGGGGGGAAATAATGGGTTACAAATGTAAGCTTCGTTTGAGTTCCCGTCGAAAGAAGGGAAATGCCCGCATTATTCACAACACTATATAAGAGCGTGAGTATATTTCGTATCATTAAAACCAGCATGTATAGCCAATGTTCGTGTCATGTATGCACGACGTGCATGCGTACTCCTACTGTGTAGGCTATACATTTTACGTGATAACATCATTAATTTGTAACTTCATACTGAAATAAACGTTCTTCTTGATATGTGTCATGAATATTGTGTTTCTTATTATTTCACCGTATTCCGCTCTTCAACGTTCCACGCTAGACAAACGCACAACAAATGTGGATAACAGATAATTAATTTTAAAAGCACAACCTAATCATCAACATTTTCATACAGATATTATGTTACTTTTAGAATTTAAAAATAACCTACGGTTTTGTAAATGTCGGTATTATTTTTTTCATTACGTTCATTTAAACATGGAGTGATCCTAATTCTAGGAAAATTAGGAAAGCAAAAAGTTTTGTACAATACTCTCGTGGAGTTGGAAATTGACTAATCAGAAAAATTTAAGTCGTGTATGTTATGACTCTAATAGTCAAGCTACTAAAGGCACAACATTAAAAACAACATATTCCGTGTTTACTTGAACTGTACAAAAAACCGGAAGTTCCTGATATTCGTTAAGTCTCCTGCTTATTTCAACAACACATTAGCAACGTAAAGATATGGCTAATTTGATTGTCCGTAATATTCTTACGGAAACTATATTATAGTTATTGAAGGTAAATTATTATTATGGCCTCTGCTCAAACATGAAGGTTCTTAGTCTGAAACATCCCTTGACCGCTTTTTTTTTATCATCACAAATTATTGTATTTTTTTTTATCATAATAAGCTGTAACTGACCTAATGCTCGTAAAAAAACCAAACATTCAATTTTTAAAACAGATTTTCAGTGATTTGTTTTTTGACTGATGGATCAGCTATCGTGCATCAAATTACAGCCAAATAACGTGTATCACATGAGATAACAACACATAACTTAATAAAGGAATTTTTAAAATCTGAGTGGCGTCTTTAATAATACTATTTTACAAGGCAACGTGAACATTTAGGCTTTAAATCTGTTTTTACGTTTTTAATTTCGTTATCATGTAATGATTATAGCATTTGGTTTGAAGGCTTAAACTGCATTAAATGTGGCAAATTGATTGCATTCAAACGTATAATTTATTTCAACAATCAAATATAACCAAATAGCTGAAAACGACAATAAAGGGCAAACAATTTAATAGTACATATTATTGATAAAGAAATAAAACATATATTTTCCCATTTAAAATCAATGTTGACTTGGTGGCGCCATTGGAATGATAACGGTTATGATGCGGGATGATAATCGTTCAAAACCTGGTCATCGCAGTTCTTTTTAATTTCGTTACGTTTCACAATATTAACAGCGACTTTCGGAAATATGTTTGTTTCTAGTAATGATTTTGCTACATGAAACAAAAAATAATTTTATTCGCCGCACGCAGTTGACTGTCACTATTCAAACAGCGAAAATGTATCACTGAGACAATTATTGGTTTTCCACTGTTTCCAAGTGAAGCTTTATTTACTGGTTTGAGTAGTTCAATTTCACTGAGAATCCGTGGTTTTCTATCTGGTTATAATGAAGCGTGTAACCATTTGTGGTTTTACCGCAGAGTTAATGTTTTTTGCTGTGTAAAAGTATTTATAATATGTAAATAATTGCAATGTTTCAATCATACAAATGCAAAAAAAAAAAAAATCCAAATAAATCGGAAAACGTTAGAATATCGGACCATAACTTGACTGTAATGACTAAATAAGGAATGTATGTACATTTCTTCTTAAGTTTTCGATTTATTTACATGTTATATATATATAAATTTATTATAAATATAGGCCAAGGAGTGCCGATAGAGAAAGAGTTGGCTTGTTAGATTTTGAGTCAAATTTCATTGCCGGAATTTGGGCAACTGACGATAATTTGCTACCGACCATGCATCAAGCATTAAATCTATTTATTGATAATACCTTGTTTATAAAGTTGTAATAAGTCGATTCTAAGAAAACATTATGTATAAATATGTTATTGGTTAATTTAATTCGATTACATTTTCAATTAGAGGAAGTCGGGGTGAAGCCAATAAAACGGGCAAAAAGAATAAAGACTGTATTATCTAATGAATAACAGATGGCTATGACCTGCTAACCCTGGAAGTGGAGCCACCTATCGACTGTAGAGGGAACTACGTAAGAAAGTGATAGCGAGTGAAGCAGAGCGTGTTAGTGACAGTGAAATATTTTTCGAAGATTCGTTAATATTTTAAAAACGTAAGATGTTAAGTACTATTCGTAATGTTTCATCAGCAGAATAAATATTATTGTACCATGTGAAAACACTATGATGGCTCAATTGTGGCAGTATATTACGTCTAATGTATTACTTATTTTTTTATTATTTTACTCACGTAATATTGCAATGGCTGCCAGCTGGGCAAAGTGAATACATATTCACTTTGCCCGGATCAAAGACATAGCTAATCATTTTGCCCTGGCAATCATTTAAGTGCGCCAAAAAATTTTTTTATTACCTTTAAATAGTCTTTTTTATGTGCAGAATGGACACATTTTAAAAAATGTTGTTTTCTATTGGGAATCGTGACCAAAAGTTATCTAAGCAAAACACANTATTCACTTTGCCCGGATCAAAGACATAGCTAATCATTTTGCCCTGGCAATCATTTAAGTGCGCCAAAAAATTTTTTATTACCTTTAAATAGTCTTTTTTATGTGCAGAATGGACACATTTTAAAAAATGTTGTTTTCTATTGGGAATCGTGACCAAAAGTTATCTAAGCAAAACACAGTCGACAGTGGGATTTAAACCAAGCGTAACTAAATTTTATCGCAAAGTTAAAATTTTCTTGGTTTTCCTTTAATTTCATGTTATTTTTATACTGTATTACAAAATAAATGGATTGAAGCACACTGTAAAAATTTTTTTTCGTGAAATCGCAGGAAAGTAATAGTATAAATATAAAACTTCAAAAAATTACGGAGACAGCGTTTTTCTCAGTAACGAACATTTAGTTAACATCAAACAACGTTCCATAATTTTATTTGCTATTTTCTTTCTATTTATACACGATTAGTAATTTAAATTACAGAAAGTAGTTTTTGGTTTTGCTGTGGGGTTATTTAACTTGAATAAACAAGATAAAAGGAAATGCAACTTTTAAACGCGAATATAAGTTATTATAGACTATATTTATAACTTTTTATACAGTAAAAAATAATGTAATTAAACCAAAATATTCTTTGCAAACTAATTTTTAAAGTAATTTTTGTAATGCCGAAAGTTAAATAGAACACATTTTACAACGCTTTCTTGTGGGAAATATTAAATATAATGATGTATTTTAATCAACAAGGGCCACAGACTTTGTACAAAATTCGTTGCAAAAAGGGACAAGCATAGGTATTTAGTATGTTGTATTTTGCAGAGCCTGGAAAACATATAAAATTTTGCTTGCAGTGTTACAAAACAATTGGCAACTTGTCTCTAAAGAATTTTTAAGTAAACATACAAAATATTTTTTCATTTCAATTATCATCATCACTTCGCCCGTTACATCATCTGTGTGCTGTAGTCTTTGCTTGTCATTTTATAAAATTTTAAATACAAGCGCGCGAATATGGCAGAAATGGGAAAATAATTTATATATATATTCCTAAATATGTTTGTCAAAAAACCTGTCATTTTACAAAATGCACTATTTCTTCATAAAATAAGTTTAAGTAAAGTGAAAGAAAAATTAAATTTATTTACAGATGGTGTATAAATACAAAATGACAATAAACCAAAGCCACTGCATACTTGAGAGCTGCCACGCCCCAGGATGCTGTAAGCGGATTGAAGTCTGCTGGCTTGTGGCCCTACAACCCTAATATTTTTGGTGATGAAGATGATACCTCTGCATTAGTAACATAGAGAGAGACAGAGAGAGAGAGAGAGATAGAGAAGTGAATGAAAAAAACAGCGAAGAAATAGGAATGGCTAAATATTCCTGCTCCATTATTGTCNAGAGAGAGATAGAGAAGTGAATGAAAAAAACAGCGAAGAAATAGGAATGGCTAAATATTCCTGCTCCATTATTGTCCTTGACACAGCCGAAGCAGACCCTGCAAACGTTTGTATGTCTAGTTCGAAAGACATAACACCCTTTTTAACTATATTTCGCAATAAAGAGAAAAGAGAAAATCCCAACGAGTGGAAATTCTGACAAGCACTCCAATCAAGGTCCAGCAAAAGATGAAACTAGTCGGGGAAAAAAAAAAACCTACGGGAACATTTTAGTAAATAATGTTAGTGAATATGACCGTCAAACATGGATAAAATACAGAATCGGAATACAGATGTCAAATAGGTGAAGCCCGTATGAGGATCCGCCAACAGAAGACTGGGTTCAATGAGCCCTGTGCAAGCTCAGGAGTCATGAATCCTGCACTTCGTATGTTGGAACTGGCCAATANTAACATAGAGAGAGACAGAGAGAGAGAGAGAGATAGAGAAGTGAATGAAAAAAACAGCGAAGAAATAGGAATGGCTAAATATTCCTGCTCCATTATTGTCTTCCTGCTGTGAATGCGAATTAGGTGTGGGACTTAAAAAAATCACTACAACTACTGAAGTGATGTCCTATATATCTTTGTCTACTTATAAGGGCGTTGTAATATTACTGTAGTGAGAGTGAAGTATTAAGAACCTGCAAAGACAAATGAAAATGTTTTCTATTCGTTGTGCAAATCTTGAAATATGGGATGGACAGATTAACTACTAAGAACAGAAGGTTTTTTTNAAATGTTTTCTATTCGTTGTGCAAATCTTGAAATATGGGATGGACAGATTAACTACTAAGAACAGAAGGTTTTTTTATGTAAATTTAATTCTCAGTGTATAATAAAATTTTATTTGCTTGTTTTTATATTTAATTTTATTATAANGTTTTTTTATGTAAATTTAATTCTCAGTGTATAATAAAATTTTATTTGCTTGTTTTTATATTTAATTTTATTATAATTCACTTTTCCCTGTAATTTTATTCGTTGTTGCCTTATTTCAGGTCTAAGCGGTTGATTTCTCCGGTATTTTTAAATAAATCATTTAGATAAATTATTTGCTAACAGTGTTTCTATTTGCAGTGTTTTAAACCATGTGAAATAATAAATCAATACAGCAGCTAGCGTATATATATATATATATATCGTCACTAATAACCGAGAAATATATTTAAAATTAAGTTATTCACTTTTCCCGGACTTCCCCTATAATAATATACATATATTTTCACAATTCTTTGAAGTAAACAGTTATTACCCCTGCAGCATTGCCATGTTACCTGCATAACTACGGTAATGCTACAAAATAATTTATTAAATTACTGATATTACGTAAACCATAATTGTAATATTTGTGAAAGAAACGATAGCAAACAGCTGAGAAATCAAGAATCTGTATGATTACATACTTATTGGGGGCCGTGGGAATATGCGCATTCAGTTTGGGGTTAAAATTTTTTGTAACGAAATAATGAAAATCCTTTTACACGTGTTTTTCGTACATACTAAGTATGTATAATTTTCACAAGAAACACACATATATACTTACTTAAAAGATTTCACGAAACTAAAAAACTGCTTTGAAAGCAACGCTAAGTAGCAGTGTCCAAAAAACACGGCTGGCAACAGTCAAGCAGGTTCAAACAACACGAATGGCGCCAGAACAGAACAATCACATCATGCTTCATAAACACATAATGGTTTATTATATAATTTTCGCGATGTTATTATGTTGCAGGTCATCATTACTGTAGAAATTATAAAAATTATTTTGTCAATAATTAAATAAATGTATGCGTTATGTCAGTATTTAAGTAACTCCAATGTTAATAAACTATAATTCGTGCTTAATAAAAGCACTGATGATCCTATTAACAAACACCTGCTAACATAAACATTACATTAGACCAAGACAATGATCAGAATCAGTGTTTAATAACGATACTATAACAGTTGCAGTTTACGCATGTAACTATTATGTTCATATTAGCCAAGACACGTAACTGAAGAATAGCTCTTTCATTCAAACGACGTTAATTATCTGTTAACGGTTTTGTAGGTATTGCTAGTGGTAAACAGTATTTATTATTGTGAAAAAATGTAATAGAATCGTATAAGTTATTGAATTATTGTCGTGTAATACACGAAGAGTAAGCTAAATAAACATTTACATTATTTCAAATATACCTTAATGTATAAAATATAAGGGATCCGTTTAATATTATTAAAACTGATCACTAGAAGTAATGCTTTATTAAAAAGTAATTAATAATAATAATTTTAGTCCATTATTTAAGAAGTATTAACATATTGTACATGGCCAAGAACATGAATATCACCAGTAGTACCAACTAATTTACGAAACATCCAAATTTCATCACCTACTCCATCATCATTCTTTAACGTAGTTGAATACAGAACGGGAGCCTGAGCAATCGAAACAATGGAAGTTTGAGTAATAACACTTTTATGTAAAGCAAAAGTCTTCGAACATAATATGTCTCGAACCTCAATTTGACTGAAATAATTAACATCAATACCAGGATTATNAAAGCAAAAGTCTTCGAACATAATATGTCTCGAACCTCAATTTGACTGAAATAATTAACATCAATACCAGGATTATCATGAGAACGACGATAAATGCAGACCTCCAGAATACCGCAACCAGGATTAGCAGTCATACCTTGAATAGCAAATCTGTACATTAAAGACACGAGAGCATAACTTTCTTGAGCTTGAGCAACTTGCTNAAAGCAAAAGTCTTCGAACATAATATGTCTCGAACCTCAATTTGACTGAAATAATTAACATCAATACCAGGATTATTATGAGAACGACGATAAAAGCAGACCTCCAAAATACCGCAACCAGGATTACCAGTCATACCTTGAATAGCAAATCTGTACATTAAAGACACGAGAGCATAACTTTCTTGAGCTTGAGCAACTTGCTTAACAAACACGTTATCCTCTTTAGCAACATCAGTATTAAAACTTCCAATATTACGAAAAACAGGTCTTGAATGATATTTCCTCTTATAATAACGCGCACGGCTCATACTGACGGTGAAAAACTACTTTCTTTCGCAAGCACGTCTGAACAGCAGCGTGGAAAAACTTGCAATGCCAACTCCGCGGCGACGCTCCGTAACTTAAGGCGATGCCGCACCCGGCCGCCTATACCCACCATGTTAAATTATCACAGGAAGTACATCCACTCGAACTGATAAGAACTTCTGGTCTTGCAATTTCGTTCAAGGTCAAACCTGTTTTCGTACGTGTTGAAGGGATCACTAGGGGTGCTTCATTAAAAAGTAATTAATAACAATTAATAATACTGGGTAAAACGAAACATTGGTAGCCATAATTATGTTAGTTCGTAGGTTTCCTCAAGTCACTTGTAGTTACTATCAACAACAAGTTGATATATTTAGTTTATATATATAGTTTATATGTGATATTTATAGCTACTATGCAAAGATCACTGCGTATGGAATCCTCACATATTNAGTTTATATATATAGTTTATATGTGATATTTATAGCTACTATGCAAAGATCACTGCGTATGGAATCCTCACATATTATAAAAACCTACTCAAGAAAGGATATTTTTAAAAATTTAATTTCAGTACAATTATTTCGTGTTTCATGT
The DNA here is from genome assembly GCA_002778355.1 of Clitarchus hookeri. Lineage (NCBI taxonomy): Eukaryota > Metazoa > Arthropoda > Insecta > Phasmatodea > Phasmatidae > Clitarchus > Clitarchus hookeri. The sequence goes on along the minus strand of NQII01005967.1, from coordinate 22,466 downwards.
GTTACTTTAAGCACGTTATTATCATATCTCTTACACAAAGAGCAGAAGTACACTAGGATACATGAATTTTAAGATTTATTGGTACGAACATCGCTCGTTTACTATATTTATGCAACATGTGTCATAATACATTACAATTTTAATAATAAGTGTGTCATCCCCCCCCCNCTTTTCCTGAGGCGGTACCACCCAGCGATGCGTGACAATCTGCTATGGGCTATTCACAGTAAAGTGAGAACTTTTAAAATCCCTCTCATTAGGAATAATAGTCAATAAATAAATGTTATTGTAGCCTTACAGGTTAAGTTCCGGATGTTGTGGAATATACACACTGCCTTTATTACTTACATGGCAATATTTATTTTAAAAATGTAATTGAATTTTTAAAAAATGGCTGAAAGGAAAACGTTTGTAGGGCCTCAAAAGTGCTCATTTTACCGTGAACAGCCTATAGAAGTGAGTACTTCTTCCTTCATAACTTTCCGAGGGCAGCTAGCACCACTCGCTGTCGCACGCGAAAGTACACTGCAACTTGACAAAGTTTGGTTTAAATGACGTCAGGTTATAGCAAGCCTCGCAGGTTCGGTGGACGTATATTTAGTTCACTGACTCGCCACGCGCTGAGTGTAGCGCTGACGAGAGCAGGCCTCCTGCCGACGCCTTTTCAACCCTCTTGAGGTTATAAATATGTTTTTCCATGGGGGGCATAATTTAACTTTTTCAGTTTCTAGTACTTTTGTAGTGTTTAAGTGGTGCTAAATGTTACAGGTACCTGATGATACTTTTCGATGTTCGAAGGAATAGTTCACAGTGGTGAAGACACTATAATTAAAGCGGAAATATTTTTCTGGTTTCATTGGCGAAGAGAGCTTTGTGTGGCCTCGGAATTGCTCGTTTACCAACACCTGAAGCTACAAGGAAAGGAGCAGAGACCTTTTATAATTTGCCTTTACGGTACTCAGCTCTGTTTTTCATCATCACGTGTAGCGTTTCCTTTTATTAACTTCAATAATTTCACTGAATAAACTTAAATATTTAACAGTGTAAAAGCGATTGTAATTTGCACTCACCAGCAGATTTCTTATGCCTTTTTTCTCCTGTCTACATGAGAAACGGTTTTCGTACTTTATAAAGCTACTCAGAATTCGGTCATTTCGGAACAGGATATCAGTAATTTAAGTATTAACAGTTAAAATTTTCAGAAACAATAATCAGCTAATCAAGAAATATACTTGCACAGTAATTTTTTTTTGTAAACTGAGATGAAATATTTTTTTTATCTGACAAAATTCGGTTCATTTACAAAAACAAAGTCTCCGAAAACCTGTCGTATTTCTACACTTTAAAGAGCAACAGCTATTCTGCTATATAAAAATTCTGACAGAACCAATGATATTCAGTAAACAGCTGATGCTATCTCAGGAGTTCAAGTAAGATGTGTGCTAATGTTGAATTAGCCAGCACTTCCGAGAATCCACTTATCGCGAGGGCCACATTTACCTTGGGACAATAGAGCAAAGTGCTTGTTGACGTAGTTTGAAAATATTGTACTCCCGTCAGTTACGGGTTGCACCATTAATTTTGTAACAGTACGGCCCAGGTTTTGGAAATTTCTGTGGCTTTATCTGCGATAGTTCAGATATGTACTTGTCTCTAAAATCATTCAAGAAATGAACAGAATTATTTCTAAATACATATTTTGTATCCATACAACGTTTCTCAAAACAACTACATGTAAAAACTGCGTGGCAAAATACGAGTACAATGACGTTACTGTNGTATCCATACAACGTTTCTCAAAACAACTACATGTAAAAACTGCGTGGCAAAATACGAGTACAATGACGTTACTGTCTCAGAATATAAGATAAGTGACAAAAATCACTATCATAAATTAACTATAATAAAAGCCACACCAAAAATAGAACCGCTGTAGGCTGCTTTCATTTTTCCCTAAATGTAAAATGTCATCTATTTTACGTAATTCTTGTTATAAAGTGTCAAACTAATTACTGATCAACAAGGAACTCTGCAAACCATTATTGTTATTCTTGTTTAACGGTAAAATACCGCATTTGAACATAAATTAAATAATTGAAATTATGAATAATTATTACTCAAATAAAACACGACGTATGGCTGAACGTAGTAAGTGTACTTGCTTGTTGTAAATAGGATGTGGGTTCAATTGCCGTCACCACCATGTAGACTGTACACTGAAGAGCCAAAAAAACTGGTATAGGTGTGCGTATGCAAATAACAGATGTATGGAACCAATCAGAGTAACGCGATGCGGTCGGCAGCTAGATCGGTTACTGCTGCTACAATGGCAGGTTACAAAGATTTACGTGAGTTTGAACGTGGTGTTATAGTTGGTGCACGAGAGATGGGACATAGCATCTCTAAGGTAGCGAAAACAGTTGGATGTTCGCGTACGACCATTACACGAGTGTAACGTGAATATCGGGAATCCGGTAAAACATCACATCCTAGACATCGCTGCAGCCGGAAAAAGATAGTGAAAGAACGGGACAAACCACGACTGACGAGAATCATTAAACGTGAGAGACGTGCAATTCTTTCCAAATCGGCGCAGATTGGATTTGTGGACTGCCCTGCTGGATTCATGGTGTGAATTGCCTCCTATATACCTTCAGACATTATTCAAGTCCATGCCACGTCATCTTGCAACACTTCTGCGTGCTTGACCGGGGGGAGGGGGGTTGGCTACACGATATTAGGCAGGTGTACAATTTGTTTTGGCTCTTCATTGTAGAATTCGTAACTGGGTAGGTGGGGGCCTAATTGGGCCTCACAAAACGTTTTGTGCGCAATATTGGCTTATCTTCAACTTTTATAGCATTAAAACTACTATGCATCATCAAGCAGAGAAATTACGTTGACTTTGCAGGAAAATTATTTCAGATTTACTGCACACATTGTTGTAATTCTACAGGATATTCGTCGGCAGGTTGCATCACTTCTTGAACAAATACTAAATGTATCCTGTATCTTTTTCAAGCAAATTCTTGCCACGTCTACAATGATTTTCTTCTTGTGTTGCCTAAATTTTTTACGCAACTAGTCTTCAAAAATTATCTTACAGTGCGACCCTAGAGAGTTATCTAATACAACATTATTAAAATTCTATTCAGGAAAATCAGTGCACATTAAGCACGATTGCTCAGTTATCTTAAGCTCCATAAGAAGGTAATTTNAAAATTCTATTCAGGAAAATCAGTGCACATTAAGCACGATTGCTCAGTTATCTTAAGCTCCATAAGAAGGTAATTTAACGAAAAGCGAGATGACCCATCCCAACATAATATTATTCTGAGCACCAGAAGCCTGATATTGTTTTCCACACTTTTTTCAATTGTGTGACCATTTTATAGCTCGAATCTGCCAGAAAATGTAATTGACGGGTTTCCAATAAAACATTTTTTTTCCCCAGCGGGGTGAAATATGTCTGCTCCGTATTGCATCACTCATAATGTCACGAATTTCACCGACAAATCAATATGTCACCAGGAGGCATTATCTTCTCTTTAGATAAAGCAGAATTCACAAACTGGTGCATGAGGACCAATGAAGCTTTGAAAATTGCCAAAATGTTGAGTTTACAATTTCGCAATTCTGTCTAATAAAGAAGGTACAAAAAACGGGGCGGCACTTCCCTGTGTGAAGGGGTCAGAGAATTTCAGGGCAACCGTAATAAATCACGAGGAAAACTGATACGACGTATTATAAAAATTGAAGTTTTATTTACCATTTTAACAGTTACTTAACCAATCAGTAGGTACGTATAATTGTGTATATCTAAGTGTGTGTGTATGTGTAGCTATGTTAATTATATATATATATATATTATATTCACTTTTTATTACCAGTTTTTGAATTTATCCTTTGAAAAATCACTCAAAGCATTACGTGTTTGACTGTTTCCTTAAATATGGCGTGTATGACAAGCATTTATACTTGTGATAACATAAAATATCTTTATTTTCCTATTAAATTCAACATTTATTCATATTTTATTAATAAATAATATTATTTCATTTATAATTAATTTAAGTTGAAAACAGTAAGAAATATTTCCTATGCAAAATAGTATTGAACTGAGTGCCCGCGGTCCGTTGTCCCTTTGGTGAAATTTTCTAGACTAGGTTAAGCTTTGTTTGCGTGAGGCGGAGGAATATCCTGAAAGTAGAACATTAGCAAAGGTTCATTAAATTGGGAAGTAACCGTGGATGGACTCTACACGACACATAGCCTACCTCTATTCCTTACAGGTATATCAACCCTTGAAAGTTTAGTTGAAGGAGACGGTTATTGCTTGTATCACAAATGCTTGTATAATAAATGTAAATCTCTGAGTTCGTGGTTAAAGCATTATTTAACGACGAACTGAAAGCCATGCAAAATTTGGTCTGATGCGAACCACTTTTCACGAAGAAGGAAGGTTTGAAAACCCAGTGGTAATTTTTAACACGCTGACCATTATTGGTTATTCTCAGCGGATTTGTTTTCTACCCCACATGGTGCACGAAAGGGATTCCTTGTGTTCTTATTCTTCATGCCACCGTTTTGAAAAATGAATAATTTTCTAACAGTGTATTACAATGGTTGCTGTATTAGAACATTATGTATTACTTTCTCGAAAACTGTGGCGTATAGGGTAAAACCACGACGTGAAAGACTACTAGTCGGCAGGGAAAAAACAAAAAACATATGTAGTTCTAAACTTTCCCCCCTTCCCCCTCAAAACTATTATCTATGGGAGTGGTTTGATTTCGGCACTCATTTTCTGTGGATTCCACTTTGTAGTTTAGAAATTAAATTTGCGGTAACTCGAAGATATATCGTAATTCTGTATAACTAGCAATAAACCTGTGTTTCAGCTACACTTTAAACTGTTGTTACATGCTTCCGGGATTGACATGGTCCTTAGGTCTTGTGTACATGCCATGTATAGCTTGTTTCAAAATTCGTGCTACAAAACTCTAGGTCTGGTATTACACGTTAAATTGAACAACGTTTGCGTATAAACACAGAGTTGGAAACAATAGCTGCGTTGCTAGAGGGCGAGAGAGTATTATGGTAGGCAACCCGCCCTACGCAACTTTGAAGCGGGCTTTGAGGTGTGCAATGTCGTTCGATAAATATCTGACATGACATTGAGTTGAGCATTTGCAGTTATCGGCTTACATTGTTGGAGGTGTTTTAGTTTTGTGGTGGTTATCGGGATCTGGTGGCTGTTGTTTAAAACATACGGTTCACTCTATACATGTTTTACACGAAGTTACAGATACACTTCAACATGGTGGCCACCTTTTCGAATGCACAATCTTCAATGACGGAACATGCCTTATACAGTCGCCGCTACTACAGTTTAAGCAGCCTGAACGTGAGCGGCAGCAGCATGGGTAGTTTCTGAATACACGGGAGTCTCCTGCACTAGCGACTTCATCTAGACCCATAGAAGCAAGTCCATATAGGTGAGATATGGGGAACGTGGCGGACAAGATACAGGCCCACTATCGATGGAACTATTCGTTTCCGACCCCATGTTTATGAACAATAGTTGTTTCATTTTAGGGCGCCGCCTCCATGGCGCTTGAATTGCGTTGCAGTGTGATTGAAATTTGCGTTTTTTTCCCGAAACAACTAAACGTATCCCCATAAAACCAATTTACGAAAAGAAAACACACCTTGTACGAGGTACGTAGAATACTCTCAATACATCATGCATATTATAAATACTGTTTCCAAGACCTCCAACATAGCTAAAAACGGCCTCTTTACTCTGCCGTATCTCATTATTTATTGATAGGAACCATACGAAACTATTATAATGACCTGCACTGAACCTTGCTGTAGACATTCCACCAATAAAATAAAAGAGTCGCGCTTAAAGTGCCATAGGTGCACGTTGCACGACGAGAACACTGCTCGCCACTTCAGCGCCTTGCACGTAGGAGTGATTGGGATCGAGGTGCGCATGTTAGTGTCGTCCTTATCGCTCCTACGGTTCTCTAGCTCAAACACGCTAAATAGCTCCTATTAGGTGGGGCCCTTAACGTGTTCTACCAGCCCTAGGGCGGGTTTTAAAACGAATTTTGAAACATGCTGTATATATTCGACATAATTTTTGGTATAGATCTCCAAAGGGGGTGAAGGTTGACTTTATACAACCATATATAAAGGGGTGGGTAATGGACCTCAAAAGATTAATTACCCCCGTAATAAATAAAACTGTGCTTTAACATGGAAACCTGTTATGACAATTGACATTCCCAAAAAAAACGTGGCCGTTCGTGTTACGTGGCATATATGTACACTCTGAAGAGCCAAAAAACTTGTATAGGCGTGCGTATGCAAATAACAGAGATATGGAACCAATCAGAGTAACGCGATATGGTCGGCAGCTAGATCGGTTACTGCTGCTACAATGGCAGGTTTCAAGATTAAAGTGAGTTTGAACGTTGTGTTATAGTCGGCGCATGAGCGATGGTACATAGCACCTCCGAGGTAGCGATAGCATTTGAATGTTCACTTACAACCATTTCACGAGTGTACCGTGAATATTATTAAAAATCCATGCCACGTCGTTGGCCCTACACGATATAAGGCGGGTGTACCAGTTTCTTTGGTTCTTCAGAGTATATATGGCTGTAGTCAAAAGAATAGTAATGCTTATGAAAATTGTTTCTTCAAAGTAGAGAAGAATATATATAGTAAACTTTGCAGATGCGGAAGAAGTGCTGATGGAAAATAAATTTCAAAGGCATGCATAATATATTATTAGCTTTTGATTATAGAGGAGGTATAAATTCTAAGAAACTATTATCATACATACCACATGAATGGATACGTATAGTGAGAAAGTGCGTTTGGTTAAGTTTACTCTCGTACATCACTATTTCAGCGTTCTTACATGTACTCAGAAGTGAATCGAATGCGTAGGAAATTTCCGAAGTTTTTTTTTTTTTTAGCGACACTAAATATTTATATATTTGCATCCTCATATGTGGTATTACTTTCATACAGTGTAGAGGTTAAAAAACTTCCATGGCACTTCAGGTAGTTTACCAGCATTTTTTTTACAGAGTATTGTTACGCGTCACTGCTTTGTCCCACGCGAGCGTGTGGAAGTGAAGGACAGAGCAATTATATGATAGCGGTGGATGAAAGGGAATGGAATGTTTTCCATTAGAGGCGAACGATAAACCAAGGACCGTAAATCATACACAAAGAATCCCCCCACTCATTCTTTGCATGGTGCCGTAATTATCCTTTTGCGGCGCGCACAACTGGCGTTGGTTGTATTGAGAACCTACGTTTATCTGAAGGAAGAATTTTCTATTGGTTTATCGCCCTAGTTTCCGTCAGCATGACTTGGGGTACGTCGATGTTTTCAGGTCAAGGCCAGTAGAGAATAAATAGAGCATCGGGCCTCCAAGCCAGGAGTTGTTGTTGTGGTGATGAGTGGATGAGTGACTGGATATTTAACGATAGACGACGAGCGAGTGAAACGAGTGACGAGAGAGGTAACTAATGAGAAGAAGATCGGCGACTGCGAGCATCGGTGCAGCGAATAGTGCGATTGGCACGCTGGACTGTTGGAGTGAATGTGTGAGTGAAATACATTAAAATGATGGAAACAGACAGATTGACAGTGTGATAATGATGGGTATGAGTTAATTGACTATAGCCAAACAGATACATTAAGAAGAACGCTCATTAGAGTTGGAATGGTTGTTACATATTGGCCTCACTGAGAAAAATATAGGGTTATTATGGATATAAATATATTAATGCTATAAAAAACGCAGAGAGAATAAATTAAAAATCCAATTTATTTCCATTTTTTTACTAACACCTCCATCCTTGATGGACTCAGATACATCCTTCTGACGTCTTGTAACCGTATGTATAATCAAGAAAGCCATTTTACCCGTAACGTGAGGCACCCTATCAAACTATGATGCGGAGTCGTGGTGTTGTAGTTGTTAGACTACTCGCTTCCCACCAAGGTGAACAGGGTTCAATCCCCGGCTGGGTCGCCACCGGGTTTTCGCATGTGAGAATCGTGTCGGACGATGTCGCTGGTTGGCGGGTTTTCTTGGGGGTTTCCAGTTTCCCCGCCCTTGCATTCTGGCGCTGCTCCATTCTCACCACGTTTCAACCTCATCGGCTCGCAAGACCTGGATGTTAATAGCCACCCATATCTCTTCACGCACTTACTTATCCAACTATGATTATGAGCACAATTATCGAAAGGCTCATTCACACCCTTCTCCACTATATAATCCCCTTTCATTTTGCTGCACCACTGCTCTTAATATATCGTTAATATTATTTTTCTTTTCCGTCAATTTATGAGGCAGTTACATACCAAACATATGCTACGGATTCCTTAAATTCTACAAATGAATATCATAAATCTTATAGCTTATTCCAATTCCTTTAAGTATTAACTATCAAACTTCTGAGAGTTTACACTTTATCGTGTTTCCCGAAAACAGGAATTGTGATAATGAAATGCAATATCTACAATAACAACATGTAGGTTCATAAACGCTGTAAGAAAAATGGTTCAATATTTAATACGTATTTTGAAAATATGCAGTTTGTTATGTATGCGAAAAGCCAAGTTTCGGAAAATATGTATATTTTTAGCTGCGTGTATATCGCGTGATTATCTGGAACATTTAATACGCTAATGAAATTGATAACAGTTTAAAAACCCGATGTGCTTGAAAAATTTCAAAGCAGGGTGGATGTTTGAATTTCATCTTTTTTTTTAGAAGATAACCGCAAATTAAAACACCACACGCAACCCGAGTGTAGGACGTCTGTTGACCTGTGGTGTTGGCTGCTAAGACTGCTTCAGCATATTTCGTAACTTTTGAAATAAATTCAAAATTAATAACTTTTCCTCGTTTTACCTTCCGCTAAGACCAATTCTATATTCATCCATGATTACGTCCTAAACAGATCAAGACATATGCAGGAAGCTAAACGTAAACCTGGCGCAAGTAAAATAAAATAAATTTACGTATGTGATGTACTGTTCTTTCAAAAACTTTAAAAATCATTTAATATTTCCTTACTTCTACCCATTTATTATCATTACCTAAAATAAGAAGAAATCGGTGTTGCTTTGATTCTCATTAATACGGAAACTTTCAATACTGCCCAGATACAATAGACTTCAACTTACAATTCACTGCTAACGTTATAGCAAGTAATTCACTCAGATTTTAAGTTGAAATGTTGGTAGATCAATTTTTATGTTGTTTCTTAAATACATTAGTTGACAGTAATTTAACCACTTCAATCAAAGGACGCGTCTGTGGAAGTGGATTTCATGATCTACGCTGTACACAGCAAAAATCACGTTTGATCAAGAAAGTTCCTATTTTGTAGAAGACATCATTCGCTGTTAAATCTGTGATCCCCAGTATTACGACCAGCTTCTCCCCATAGCATTACACAGTAAAACATTTTAATTGGTTTCAATGCATGACAGTCGGTTGAACTAATATTTGTACAGTTACACAGATTTCGTTCGTTACTACGCCTAAAATAATATCTTTTTTCTATAGCTCAGCTATATCCTCGTGACTGATGCATTCATATTCCACACAACTATTATTACCAAAAGCAGAGCTCGAAGTTCCGTGGAGCCGCGGTGTTGTGGTGGCTAAACTACTCGCCTCTCACCAAGGCAAACCCGGTTCGATTCCCGGCGTGGGTCGCTCCCGTATATCCGCACGCCGGAATCGTGTCAAACGATGTCTCTGGTCGGTGGGTTTTCTCGGGATCTTCCGTTTCCCCAGCCCTCCTCCATACTCGCCTCACTTCACCCTCATTGACTCTCTCAAGATATTGATGCCAAGAGCCGCGAAGTAGATGTTACGTGAAACTAGGATTGTTTGAAAAGTACTCTATATCCAAAAATAAATATCGTTAATATTCACACGTAACTATAATATTACCTTCCGTTTGTGTACTAGAAAACGTATTGATAAATGCATTTTACGAACTTCCTGACGTGATTCCTGACGCAAAAGGAGATGGAAAACTTAATACGACTCGTTCCACTAAAGGAGGTATAATCCCCTAAACGAAAAGGTTTTGGTAATTCATTTTTTGAAATGGCAAGTACTGCATGATTTTAAAAAATAATTTATATTTTGTTACTAAAATATCATAAAATTCACGAAATGTGATTTGTAAATTCATTCACTTTTACAAATGAAAAAGTGTTGCCAAATCGTTATCGCTTATAAAAACAATATGATCCTTGCCTTTTTTTTTTTTTCCGATTTTGATTCTTGGCATGAACATGTATAAAAAAATAGGTCAGCCTTACTAAAATGCAGACTCATGCCAACCATATTCAACAAATTACAGTACTAATTGGCAAAGGTGGCAGTGGTTTGCCTTTGAAAGTAGGCAGCATGTCAGGATGGTTGCATACATACCGGTATTTATCCACAATATTTGATACCTTTGTGTGTTGTCTCAGTCTTTATCAGTACACGTTTAGCTGGTAAGCCTCATTTTGGTTGTTCTGAATAAAGTTTGTTCATGTTAAACCTAATAATTACGTTATTGCACAATTTAAATAATATCATAAATAACAAAGTAGCTTTGCTAATATTTCTACAAGTGTGATTGTCATGCAACTTGATATGAGCTGTCGCTAATCATCTAAATAAGCTGTCACAACTTAAATTTTCGATCGGGCTGAGTTGATGCCTATTCACGCAGGTGTCCTACTGCACCCTTTGACATCTAGTGCACTCATTACTTGAGTACGTTAGGTCTGAGTGTTCTTTAAAAAGGAAACCCTATTTGCTAATTTGTAGGGCCTACATATTGACCTCCCTCATCAAAGCTGGATTATAACTAGGTATTATGTGGTTATATATGTGTATGTGGTTATATATATATATATAAATTTGGAAGCCCTAATTTCATTTATGAAAGTCAATAATTTTACAACCATATTTTGTGACGTTCAAGTTCTTTCATCAGCGAAATATTCTCGTCTAAATTATTATTTAATCTCATGAGGTTCGTGGTATAATAAATAAAATAATAACAGCGCCTACCGCTATGGGAATACATAACTCTCAAGTAATCACGTTAGACGATGAGTCAATAATTTTTCTTTCTTATTTGATTTGGGAATCAGATCACTTAATTTATATAGTACATTCAGCCACAAGTTGTAGCTTTCATAATGAATAATTAGTAAAGGCGAACGCAATGAGGCAGAAAACATGTTAAATGTAATAGATATTTTATTTGACTGGATATTTTACCTTAAAAGAATTTAATTGTTTATAATTTTGTACTATCTATATTATTTGAGCACTTCAGTAATAACTGCGAAGTTCGTCATTTTTATCACTTTATGCGTCCTTCCACAACAAGTAAAAATTAACTGCCTCATGTCGTGATAACAATTCTTGACGCATGGTGGATCGCTCGGAAGGCAACAGAGAACCACGGTTCGCCTCGCTTCACCGGGCCACCAGCCACTCTGGCATCCTTGGCCAGCGTCCTAATTGCCGGATCGGAAAGAGGGGGGTTGAAGACGAGTAGCTGGAGGGAGGGCTGGCCAGTAGCACTTGTTGTGCGGGCCCGGCGAGGGTGCGGGTTAGGATTTTGGGAAAGGGGGAGGGGGGCGCAGATTAATTTGACCCGCTGCCAAGAACACGGGGGTGGATACTCGGAGGGTCCTGTCCGGGAGTTTTTACACTCCAGTGTTTCCGGCCCTTCAGTTTGGTTTGGTGGGATAGGGGGTTGGATGTCCGGGGTGGATTCTGAGAGAAATGTGTTTTCTTGTGCGTGGCAGCGCTGGGACGTAAAGGCCGTGACTCGCCCAGGAGGCTCAGCTGGACGAACGAACCGCTACCAAGAAGGTGAAAAAAAATGTGTTTCACTATCCATTAACATTTAATGAGCTGTTACTTCAGGCATTAATCAGGCCTTTGCTTCCTTTCTTATAAAACACACACTGTACGGACACGAAAAATAATGGATTTTGAAGAGGAACATATAAATAACACGGAAAACGACCCAGGATAATTATTTTTTTTACAAATTAACATAGACAATAACACGAAAACGAGTCATTCAACAAACGGAAGATATGGATGGTGTAAATAAATTAATTCCAAATATCTCTAGATAACAAGGAACGCTGATAAAGCAGTTTTCGACGACGATAAAGTTGCGAAGTCTCAAGAATGGGAATATGTTTTCGCCAATTATATATACGGNTTACAAATTAACATAGACAATAACACGAAAACGAGTCATTCAACAAACGGAAGATATGGATGGTGTAAATAAATTAATTCCAAATATCTCTAGATAACAAGGAACGCTAATAAAGCAGTTTTCGACGACGATAAAGTTGCGAAGTCTCAAGAATGGGAATATGTTTTCGCCAATTATATATACGGACTGAGGTACAACTGCATACTTACTGTTAATACTTTAGAAACAAGAAGTTTTAATAAATTCATCTCAAGACTGTTGAAATTCGCAAGTTCAACGACCTGTTGGTTTAAATGAACAGACTTGTGTTCAACAGCGCGGGCACCAGTTGTTCATTGGTTGATTGCTGACGGAGAGGGAGGCGATGATGTTCCCTTCATTTCAATGCATGTATAAATTTGGCTCAAGGTTATCTAGGATGCGTGAAATAACGTATGTTCCAATTGCAAATTAAATATATGCTTTCGAATTTTTTGAATTGTCGTCTGTCCCGAAATAAGTCCTCATATATGTCAGGTCTCTATATATCACTTCATCCCCTGTAGTAACGAGTAAAAATTCAGCTCCTTCCCTACAGATAATTTATTTCCATTTAATGACACATTGAGAGATTTAATTGACAAATGAACATCTCTGCGATGTTGGGTGTCTGAAACAGAAGTTGAGTTGCACACTTTCATTTCAAATATCTTTCTAACATCTGACGGATACAACAATCACATTTTCGCCTTGTGTAAGTATTTTGGTCAGCTGCGACATTCGGCTGCCTAAGAATTGCAGATCTTGGGTCAAATACAATCGTGGTTTCTTCACACTTTGAGAAACCACCCCATGTATTACGTGTTTTGTTGTTTCCCTAAATATGTCATATATCACCAGCGTTTCATCTTCTGTTAACGTTAAAGTATTTTAGTTTTTGGTTATATTGAATTTTTACTTGTATTTAATTTATAAATTATAATGTTTTATTTAAAATCGATAGGAATTAAAACAGTGGGAAATAGGAGTGTTGGTAATGGCTAGTAAGAAATAACTCTAATGCAAAATATTATTATAATGAGTGTGCACAAAAGCAGGGCATTGTATTTTTAGTGTCATTTTATAGACTTGGCTAAGCTTTGTTTGGTTTGCATGAAGCGAAGAAATAGCCAGATATTAGAACTTCAGGAGGACAAAAGAAAAGTTTTAAGTAGTCACGAATGAACTTTGCCGTGAACCTGATTAGAAGCATCAGACATAAATGGAATGCATATTCATTGCTGGCAAGTGGAGTGGCCAGATCACTACAAATTATTAAAACGTTTCGTGTTTATAAAATTAATTTTAGCATTTTTTGCGTACGCTTAACGCTTGTGCAGAACATAACTATCGATATAAGCTCTGCTAGTTTTCTACTCGCACATGTTTTATACATTATGTCTATAATAGTACATATAAAGCATATGCAGATGACGTGGAACATACAGTAATTGTGCGTTATTTAGTCCGTTTCATTTAGTAAGATAATATTTTTTTCCATACCTCATACCATATACAATACTGTTTGCATAACAAAAACAGACAAAATAACATACTAAATAATTTAAATAAAACATTTCTATAAAATAGTCACTAACTATGTACTTCCAATACCAGTGTCTATTGTATATAATATCTCATACATTAACGTCATCGTCATAACTTAGGAAATCTACATGACAATGCAATAAACCATATATATGTTCCTAGCTGAGTTTTTACGGCATATCGATATGTTCTGTTACTTCCTGTTAACAAAGAACCACGGCCATCGATATTTCAATATCTCGCTAACTACACTATCTTTTATCTACGTAAAACTAAAGTAAATTAATGACAGTAAATTCGATAGTAAATAAGGCAAACCTAGGTTGTATGACTACGTTCAATTTTAAGGTTAAAAATAAAATCATTCTTTCAACGTTATCTGTTTTCGTTTTTAACAAATTGCAATTAAAAGATTTAATTTTAACAAATTATTTTTTAGTTAAACTATTTGATATTGCAAATTTACGTATAAACTCTCGTAATTAGATTCATGAAGTTGTTAATTTTTGCATAAAGTAGAATCTTGCAATGCTTGATGAAAACTCGTGAGTTCAGTTGGATTGATTTTTGTTTTATAATACCCCATTTTTAATAAATGAAACGGTTATAAACAACATTAAATAAATGTTACAATTTTAAGTTGATTTTCTGAGATGTATCTATTTATGATTAGAGACATGAAAGTTTTGCGAATTCATAACCTCTATACTTGACCTCATAGTATTGTGTACAATTATTCGCGTCTCAATTGCCTATTGATTGCTTGCTGTAACAGTGTGCAATTATAATTAAGCCTTACAATAGTTTTGTACGTCTTATTGGCATAATATTCTCCAGAATGTGCTAAATAATGCCTGAACTATTCCAAAAATTAGCACGCACATAAATATATATACAATAATTTTAGTTCTAGCTTGGGTGGCAAATAATCCGCAAAATTTTCAGATCTCTCCTTATCTTAAAACGGTACCAAGTGCGTACAGATGCGAAAGTAGCGCTAACTTCTGTCACTTAATAAACGAATAAAAAGCTACTGCGTTCTCCCTATAGCACACTTGATCTTATTTGGCTGTAGTAAGATATTGCATTTCTGAATAGGCTGGAAATAGCCTACGCCCGTTTTCGACGGGACAGTCCTGTTTCCAGAAGATATCGAAAACATCTTGCTTGTATAATATTTTTCCTTTATTTCATAGGTTTGAGTAATACATTTAGTTAATAAGGATTTAAAAATAAAAAAATTCCTTAGTATTTAAACACTTACAATTTAAATGCGANAGAGGCTGGAAATAGCCTACGCCCGTTTTCGACGGGACAGTCCTGTTTCCAGAAGATATCGAAAACATCTTGCTTGTATAATATTTTTCCTTTATTTCATAGGTTTCAGTAATACATTTAGTTAATAAGGATTTAAAAATAAAAAAATTCCTTAGTATTTAAACACTTACAATTTAAATGCGATGCAACAGTACCATTACGCTATGTAATTTTTCTGGACTAATTTAAATGCCACTACTTAAGCATTACAAATAGAACGAAACATACACATTTCAAATGTCAGTTAGGCACATGTTAAATACGTAAGAATTATATCTTCGATTTTTTAACAAATGTTAAATTTAATGATTAAACGTGAATCTTATTATTTATTCTCTTCCCATTTTTATTTTAAAAAAAGAAAACAAAAGAAACTTCTCTGAGATTATTTTTTTTCCAAAATTTGGTAATACGTACCTCTCCTGCCCTGGGCCACACGTTTGTCCTTCGTACGAAGTGACATATGCCAGAGTATATCTAGGCTTGAAAACGTTTGCCTTCTCGCTTACATACGCCCTCGCGCATGGTTTCTCTCGGCCTAGTTCCGGAAGCACGCCAAAGTTGCGAAGACATCAAGTTAATGTGATTGCACGTCCACGCTCGGGGTTTTCGGAAGGTGCCCCACGAACGGTGAGACGAAGCCAGCGAGTTGGTAATCCGATAGCGCGCTAGCTAACTACAGCCGCCAGTCCGGAGCTCCCGTGTACTGTAGAAGCGAAAGGAACAAAGGAGGCATCAAAGGGCGGTATTGACATGTGCATCAAGACTCACGGCGACTCTACGTGCAGCTGACTTAATGAGAGTAGTGAAGAGTTCCACCTGACCAATAATTACAGTGGCAAATTTTGCATAATTGACAAATCTCATTTAGCCGTAATCGTTACTTACTTTTCCCATGGTGTTAAACCTGTAGAAAGGTTATATTTCTATAATTTTATTTTCAACAGTAATGAAAGCCGACTCATATTTTAAATAACTCTAATAATACGGTAAACATAAATTCCTAACTCACTAAATATTCCAGTTAGTAAGACGGGTGTTACACAGATATGACAAGCACCGGAGATCGAATGCAATGTTGCACCAGAAATTAGTGGAAAAAAGGGAAATATCCGTTTATTTTCCACGTAAGCGTAACTCACTGATGCCGTTTCCCAAATATATGGGTGCACATATTGTATACTCTACCTTCTTCGTATTGATACCCCACATACATAATACTCATATTATATACAGAACGAGTATAAAACAATACTTCATTTTTGAAGGTCTGTAATATTAAAACCAAACAACCTACAACCTTGGTTGACCAATAAAAATAACCGTGGAACTGTTTGTTTTCCATACATTCATAAATATTCAATGTTACCACCACGAGCGGCCCAAACGCCATCTACAAGATAATCAAACTCGTTTCACGATCATCAAACTTACTGCGATACTTAAAGTTCAAAATACGCTTATTCAAACCTCTCCTTTCCATTATTTTGTAGGAAAACCCCAACGGGAAAATAAATACGTATTTAACGACATAACCCAGGATAAAATCAAACCACTACAGCAATATTTGGCATATAGGTAATGAATGGTATGTACGCCACGGTATGTTGATATGATTTTTGTTAATAAATAGTTTATTATAATATGGCGGTAATTGAAATATCTTGGACCTTGATACATTTAGAGTCTACATAAAAATTATACGAATTTGAACTAAACTTTTTATGGCGGTTTTACATTGCTTAACAATAAGAATTAATTTATTCTTAGTAAATTTTTCCGCTATTTTTCAAGATAGCGTCTTATTGAAAATTAAGGTTTTAATCTCATATTTCTAAAAGTGCTGCAAAAAATCCTTACAAATTTTACATCACGAATGTCCTTATTCACAGCATTAATTATATTAACTTTAATGGATAAACATAATGTTATAAAAATGGCCCTGCCGTTAAAATTTGTGTAGTATATTATAATTTGGAAAAAAATTTGAAACGATATTAACTTTANATAAAAATGGCCCTGCCGTTAAAATTTGTGTAGTATATTATAATTTGGAAAAAAATTTGAAACGATATTAACTTTATTTGAGCGGCCAAAATATTTTGCGCTCTTCTTATACAAATACTAAAAAATTCTTTAATTCAAAGTGTTATCACGGTAAATGTAAAAAATCATTCAATATCTCAGTAATTCTACACAGATTTCCCCCCATATTTTAAAATNACCGAGCGTTACACTTTTTCATAAGTGACTCCCAGCCGCAACCTAATTTAAGACGTTGTCACGTCAAAAATTCTTTAATTCAAAATGTTATCACGGTAAATGTAAAAAATCATTCAATATCTCAGTAATTCTACACAGATTTCCCCCCATATTTTAAAATNGTGTTATCACGGTAAATGTAAAAAATCATTCAATATCTCAGTAATTCTACACAGATTTCCCCCCATATTTTAAAATATAACGTTACTATAAAACAATCCAAATTTTTCTTTTTGTGTTCTCGTATTTTGAAAGCGCCTGTGTTTGTTATGTTATTTTATAAGCTACTGCCCATATATTTTTATATGAGAAGTACTTAACTGCGTGAACTTAAGACACAGCCATAAAAATTTATTTTCAAATGCTCAATCATATCTCAAGAACTCCTCAACTGATTTCCGATAAATACTATTAACATTCACGATTCGGCTGTGGTGTTAAGTGATTGGAGATAATTTATTTCACGTACACATGTAAAGGATAGTGAGTTATATTGCCATGTTCATGGTTCAACTACAAAGAGTGCTCATTACAAGCGCAAAGCATTATTCGAACTTGCTGACTTTTATTAATGCCGTCCATAAAGCAGCCTTTTCTCAGAAATTTGGAGCAGTTTTCGAACAAAACTGCTCGCAGAAGCTCTTTTCGCTCTCCGTTTTGCGGCCGAAGCTGACGGCAGGCTTAAACGTCCGCTATTAACTGCAGACGGACGAAAATCGTTAAAACCGCTCTAACACGCAGAGAAGACAATTAGATTCGCAATGGAAGACCGTAAAGTACCACTTCGAAAAGCAGTTAACTCTTGAAGTGCTGGATCGCCACTTCATAGGCAAAATTGTGCGTGATTAACATGCATGACGGGAATCTGTAACAATATAAGAAATGATCAAAGGCTCGAGTAATTCAACCATGTGTAGCGATCCTGAAAGAAGGGAACTGTATAATTGTTACGTTTTGTTCAAATCACAGCTAGGCGTCAAACTGTATTGTATTGGAAAGGGCTTATTAACGTCCCCGGTGTTATGCCTGAAGTTTTATCAGGGGACGGCTTACAAACTGACTTGTGACCGAACTTAAACCAACACCTATGTCTTACCAAGGATACAAACCTAGAATCTCCCGCTCTGTATGCATTAAATAATTTAATTTTGAGGGACGTACCCATTTGCTAGTATTAAAGGTATGCTAGTAATGAAAAGTCTCTATTCACCACTGTAACGTAGGAAATTTATTTTATTGGTCTCTGTATCACACAACCACCGTTTTATCATTAATCCATAGCACACAACATTTGTTATTGATGTTCCGTCAGCTCCTGGTGTTACACGCCAACTTTGTCTCCATTAGTTTCCTTTCATTTATGAAANTTTGTTATTGATGTTCCGTCAGCTCCTGGTGTTACACGCCAACTTTGTCTCCATTAGTTTCCTTTCATTTATGAAATAATGTGCATGTGCTGTCTGTTATGTTCATTCGAGTGATAATTAAATTATATTGTAACTGTCTTTCCCAGCTTCATTAGGGCGAAGTCTACAAAGTGTTGGTTATAATGTTCGGTTGTCATATTTATCATATTTTCGGGGAAAAAAATTACAATTTGCTTAAAACAACTTAGACATATACAAACGATCGTAAATAATGTTATGTGGTCCACCTGAAGAGTAATCAAAATTATAGAACCAGTAAATATTATTCGCTGTTTTTAATTACTGTTTATTATTTTCAGCACTACTTTCCGAAGGAAAGAAAGGCTTATGAGATAACTTTCCTGGCTGTGTCTCTGTGAGTGTATGTGTGTGATTGTGTATGTATGTGTGTTTCTGAGTGAGTCTGGGCGTGTGTGTCCCGCTTTTAAATTTTTGAACGCGTTGACAGAATATATAATGATTTACATAACAATATACACATGTCTACAATTATTGCTGAACCGATTTCCAATTGTCTTAACTGTGAATTTACAATTCTATTGTGTATCGGTGGTTTCGTCAAAGGAAATTAAATATAAACTCAAGTGCTAAGGTTTTCTTTGGTGCAAAGTCCTACAGTTACCTTGAGCTCATTGCCGAACGAAGTTGAGCCATGTTGTTTGCCAGTGAAGTCATTTTTCTTGTGTGTGCGACTGTGAGTGAGTTAAGAGATATTGGAGGCTCTTAAAAGTGAGGTATTGAGAGCCGATGAGGGTGATTAAGGTGAGTATGGATCAGCGCCGGAATGAAGGGGCGGGGAACCGGTAGATCCCCGAGAAAACCTGCCGAACAGCGGCATCGTCCGCCACGATTCCCACATGCGAAGATCTGGGAGTAGCCCGGCTGGGGATTGAACCCGGTTGGCCTTGGTTGTTGGCGAGCAGTCTAACCGCTCTGCCACCGTGACCCCTGTGCGACTGTTGTTCGCGGAACAAGCACCTGTTTCATTTGTGTTTTCTGAAGAGGTGTCCCTAGTTGACATATGGGTATCATTGTAAGTAGTTGAGACTATAATAGTGTTTATATTTCTATCAAGTAATTCAAGGTAAATCGATTTTTACAACTCAAACAAGAGTATGTAACTTGTTCCTAATTTATTAATTCGGTCATTGTAACATAAAGTTAGTCGTTGAAGTTGGTCAACGTCTGCGAAAATCGNTTTGTTCCTAATTTATTAATTCGGTCATTGTAACATAAAGTTAGTCGTTGAAGTTGGTCAACGTCTGCGAAAATCGTTATATTTAGCCCTCTGTTCACGATATTTATTCTTCTGTAAAATGGTGCTTTAAACTTTAGTGACAGTGATGTATATCTTCTGAATAAATTGTCCGTATTAAAACCATATAGTCACAGCTTAAAATTCTGAGTAAACAGAACACACGCGAAAATTGTTTATGTTATTTTCCAATACCGTCACAAAGCTTCCTTACGCCCAGGCGTGACCTTAAAGCGTTAAAAAAAATTTACTATGGAAACATCTTAAATTCTTCCACCAGGAAAACAGTGAGCATACGCCAAAAACNAAAGCGTTAAAAAAAATTTACTATGGAAACATCTTAAATTCTTCCACCAGGAAAACAGTGAGCATACGCCAAAAACATAGTCAGCTACCATCATCGCCATTATCTAGTGGGAGCGGCGTCATTAGCGTGCCACGGGGCAGTTTTTTTCAGCAACCATCACTGCGATTATGTAGTGGGAGTGGCTCCAGTAGCGTGCCACAGACAGTCATTTCAGCTACCATCACCCCCATTATCCAGTGGGAGCNTTTGTTATTGATGTTCCGTCAGCTCCTGGTGTTACACGCCAACTTTGTCTCCATTAGTTTCCTTTCATTTATGAAACAATGTGCATGTGCTGTCTGTTATGTTCATTCGAGTGATAATTAAATTATATTGTAACTGTCTTTCCCAGCTTCATTAGGGCGAAGTCTACAAAGTGTTGGTTATAATGTTCGGTTGTCATATTTATCATATTTTCGGCAAAAAAAATTACAATTTGCTTAAAACAACTTAGACATATACAAACGATCGTAAATAATGTTATGTGGTCCACCTGAAGAGTAATCAAAATTATAGAACCAGTAAATATTATTCGCTGTTTTTAATTACCNAGAGTAATCAAAATTATAGAACCAGTAAATATTATTCGCTGTTTTTAATTACTGTTTATTATTTTCAGCACTACTTTCCGAAGGAAAGAAAGGCTTATGAGATAACTTTCCTGGCTGTGTCTCTGTGAGTGTATGTGTATGAGTGTGTATGTATGTGTGTTTCTGAGTGAGTCTGGGCGTGTGTGTCCCGCTTTTAAATTTTTGAACGCGTTGACAGAATATATAATGATTTACATAACAATATACACATGTCTACAAATATTGCTGAACCGATTTCCAATTGTCTTCACTGTGAATTTACAATTCTATTGTGTATCGGTGGTTTCGTCAAAGGAAATTAAATATAAACTCAAGTGCTAAGGTTTTCTTTGGTGCAAAGTCCTACAGTTACCTTGAGCTCATTGCCGAACGAAGTTGAGCCATGTTGTTTGCCAGTGAAGTCATTTTTCTCGTGTGTGTGACTGTGAGTGAGTTAAGAGATATAGGAGGCTCTTAAAAGTGAGGTATTGAGAGCCAATGAGGGTGATTAAGGTAAGTATGGATCAGCGCCGGAATGAAGGGGCGGGGAACCGGTAGATCCCCGAGAAAACCTGCCGAACAGCGGCATCGTCCGCCACGATTCCCACATGCGAAGATCTGGGAGTAGCCCGGCTGGGGATTGAACCCGGTTGGCCTTGGTTGTTGGCGAGCAGTCTAACCGCTCTGCCACCGTGACCCCTGTGCGACTGTTGTTCGCGGAACAAGCACCTGTTTCATTTGTGTTTTCTGAAGAGGTGTCCCTAGTTGACATATGGGTATCATTGTAAGTAGTTGAGACTATGATAGTGTTTATATTTCTATCAAGTAATTCAAGGTAAATCGATTTTTACAACTCAAACAAGAGTATGTAATTTGTTCCTAATTTATTAATTCGGTCATTGTAACATAAAGTTAGTCGTTGAAGTTGGTCAACGTCTGCGAAAATCGTTATATTTAGCCCTCTGTTCACGATATTTATTCTTCTGTAAAATGGTGCTTTAAACTTTAGTGACAGTGATGTATATCTTCTGAATAAATTGTCCGTATTAAAACCATATAGTCACAGCTTAAAATTCTGAGTAAACAGAACACACGCGAAAATTGTTTATGTTATTTTCCAATACCGTCACAAAGCTTCCTTACGCCCAGACGTGACCTTAAAGCGTTAAAAAAAATTTACTATGGAAACATCTTAAATTCTTCCACCAGGAAAACAGTGAGCATACGCCAAAAACCAAGTCAGCTACCATCACCGACATTATCTAGTGGGAGCGGCGTCATTAGCGTGCCACGGGGCAGTTTTTTTCAGCAACCATCACCGCGATTATGAAGTGGGAGTGGCTCCAGTAGCGTCCCACAGACAGTCATTTCAGCTACCATCACCGCCATTATCCAGTGGGAGCGGCTCCAGTAGCGTGCCA